>JACEII010000015.1:3599240-3654252 GCA_014332785.1 Antheraea mylitta
ATTTTACGATTGTAAAAATAATATTTTACGATTGTAAAAATAATATTTTACGATTGTAAAAATAATATTTTCAAAAAAATGGTACCACACAAACCTGTAAAAGTAGTTGACGTTTTAAGAAAAAGAAACCCATTCCACTTAGAGCAACACCATCATTTTTCAATTGATACTCTAACCTCTTTACCTGCGAACAGTTAAGTTATTTAACTATTATATTATTATGCCTTAACAAGCCAATGTATTTATAATATTACTTTATTAATTTAGTAATATTTTTATTATTTTTCAAATCTTGATGGTCTAGTGGTTTGGCCGGTGTACCCAACTCCCGAAGTACCACTAATTTTCTGGAATTTACATACTTTTACTAATTTTAATTGATAACACTGTCGGCTGATGGTGACGGCATACATCCTGAGCAAATCTGAACCTTAGAAATGCTCTTGTAGTACTGTAGTACGTGGGAAAATATAGAACTGTGGATTTCACAAATCTTAAAACCAGCAATAGGTCGTGGGCTGGCGTGGTGATTATTCCCATACTTTATTTTGGAAAGGCGCTTATGGTCCTGCAGTCGGTTCCTTATAAGCTGATTATAATGTTTATTATCCAACAAATAATTATTAACTAGTTTTAGTACATGGAATCGCCCACGTAGATGTTGATTTGATCTATTCTCCAAGAATAGTACTTTTTCTGTATAGAATGTACTTGTTTTGGATTAAAAATGTCTAGGTAAAATTTGATAAGAGTAGTTACAGCATGAAAGCGTAACAAACACACTTTTTTTTCGAAATGACTACGCTATTGGCCTAGCAAGGTCTTAACAGCTTGACCAAACTACTAAGGCGAGCGCTTAAGGCACTCAGCCGATTTTATTTCTGGCAACTAGCTCAAGGGTGCGCGGCACACCTAGGCTTAGCTGTTGCCTGTTACATGTAAATCGCATCCTATCTTAGCTAATCTAGCTAACTATTTATATATGTATGAGTTGTTGAGACGTATACGTGTACCAAGTATATACGCCTCAACAACTCCTCCGTGTATTTATTATCGGAAAATTAGAGTTTTTTCAGTTCGATAAGGGAAAAAATAAAACCCTTCCCCTTTCATGTGTAAGCGTGTGGCGTGCAACAAACACACAAACTCAAACTAATATTTATAAATTAGATTAGTAATCACATTAAGATATCACAGAAATGTGCAAAACCCATAATGATAAAGGCTTCGCTAAACAAAAAGCGTGCTTAGCATGGCGTTAAGGAGTTTTAACGTCGCGTTCATTTTTCTATTTGACTACATTTAAGGAAACGCTCTGCAGAACATTATAAGACCGTATTACATCGTGAGCATTCATTGAAAGAAAACGTGGAGTTCATTCCTTTCACTCGTTAAACATTATATGAAGTCATATCAATAAAAAGAGAAAGGAATTTCTTCACACTCAGGATGATTATTTAATTATTTTCATATGTCACAAAGATTATTTGAAAAATTGCATCAATTACTTATAAATACGTTCGTCACGAGGAATAATTTTGTAATAAATTACAATGCGGCATCAGAATGTCGCGTACTACTAGCAAGTAGTCCGGTGAAGCTGTAAAGGCCAAAAAATTAAGGCCAATAGCATAGTCAGTTCGAGAAAAAAAAAAGCGTACTACTAGCGTACGTGTTCTGTTTGACGCCTGTTTAAACTTGAATAGTACAACAATTGACATATAAAAACCTATGACGCATTTTTACGAATAAAATTAAAAAATAAAACCAGCCGCAAGAAGTACTCAATGTACATACGTGGTTATAGTTATGCGATAAACTTATGATTTTGCAAATTCAACCTTATCTGTATGATTTAAAGTTGTTTTAAAAGGACGTAAGCCACGCGAGATTATATGAAATCACTGCATAATCCAAAATTATGCACTCATTTTTGTGTGCCGACTGTGAGACGTTAAGTATGCATCTTGGGGTTTTTGTATATCAATGGGTACAACATAATACGACGTCGTAGCGTGGCGCCAGTACGCGACGCTAATACGCGTAAACGCGTGCTAACTATGCCAACCTTATTCCGCGTACCTTCAACTATTCAAAAATGTATACAAAGGTTATTTTTTATCTTCGTTACATTTCTGTTCACAACATTTTAGTTAAAAACTTCGTTAAATCATGAGTGAATTTATTCTATAAATACATAGGTAGATAAAACAAAGCAAAGCTACATATTTCACAACGAATACATAAACAAATAAAGAGCGTAAATACCTCGACATTGTAAGCATTTGCTGGACAAGAATATAAATATATCAAAGCTCGTTTTGAATGTACGTGGACGTCTGAAGATGCCAAAACAACACTACTAGCTCTAAATAGCAGCCAGCCGAGAGATATAAAATAGTACATCTTGTCAATGAATGTTCCATGGTTTTTTGTACTGAAAGAAATATTTACAGTAAAGATATTTTGTTTTACTAGTGTAGTTTTGTTTCATTAGTGGTAGAGCCAAGCTGAAGCTATTATTGTTTTCAGCACGAATGGGTCGGCTCGTCCGGGGAAGCACCACCCTCTCACAGAAAATCGACGTGAAGTAACAGTGCTTGCATTGTTGCGTTTCGTTTGGTCAGTGACAGAGCCGGAGACCCACCTACCCTCGCCTTCCCCTTCCTCCTTCCCTTCCTGACTCTCCCCGACCCTCCTCCCAAACACAGGTTGACAACGCACTTGCGACTCTCTTGGTGTTGCAAGTATATATGGACGGTGGTGATCACTTAACATCAGGTGACCCATATGTTCGTTTGCCTCCTATGATATAAAAAAAAAACTATACCACTAATATTAAGATAAAAGATGTAAGAGGAATTATAGCGTTTTCTGGATTATAACTCGCAGAACAATGACGTTATATATAAAATATTCATTTATTCCTCACATTTCGCTATAGTTAAATTAGACAATAAATGTCATTTAACAAACTAGCTACCCTCCCCAGTTACGCACGGGTACAAGATCACCATGTACAAAAAGAAAATTGCAACTGACATTAATTCGGCAACTGTCAACATCTTTGAAGATTTTCTGTCCACTGACTCAATTTTTATGTTTAGGTTTTATAACCAAAAATTTATTAAAAACTTTCCTGCTAACTTCATCCGAATGATTACAATAAAAACAAATATATTTATCCAAACAAATGCAGCTGTTTGCTTCCACGTTCATTATGGGTACGGCTAAGGAGTGGAATTTACTCCCGGCGTCTCTCTTCCCGTCATCTTATAACTCGGGATTCTTCAAGAGTAGAGTGAATAGGCATCTAGTGGATAAGCGCGATACATCTTCGGCCTCATCGTTACCTACCATCAGGTGAGATTGTGGCAAAGCGCGTACCTATTGTACATTTAAAAAAAAATTGCCCTAAGGTGATGCACTTACGTTATACATACAATTAATTTTTATTTATGTTGATGATATCATACATGACTCAATAGTTCATACAGCTCACGGCGATATAACTCATAGACGGCAGGATTTTTTCAAATTTTATTATGACTACTCATTATATTATGGTCAATTTAACCAATCATCATTATTCCATATCCCACCTAAGTATGATCGGCACAACGTGTTTTCTTTTTCCATTCTCTCCTGTTAGACGTGATCTAAATATTCACACCTTTCACGAACACATCATTTTTCACACAGTCCATCCATACCTTTTTCGGTCTTCCTCTACTCTTATATCCGTCCACTATCATACTCAACACTTTTCGACTTACATGGTTTAATTTAACCGATATCTTTATAAATTAAGTGCATGTAGTCTAATACATAAGTTGTGTAATTGTAATGTATCACTAAAATTTGTTTAGTAGTTTTATCTTCAAATGTAATAGACATCGATCCTTAGGAACTTTCTCGTTTATAATACTAATAGGTTAATTTTGATACATTACTTTAATCCTAGAAACAGTTGTAAACAAATGAAGAATAAGTTATTTGTGTTAGACAACAGCATCAAAGCTCCAAGCTCCTGGTCGACGATACGCACAAGCGCCGCTTGACGGACGTAAGCCTCTCTCACACGCCGCCACATTTGATTTTGTATGTATAGATCTGTTCCCAACTTCAAAGTAAATTACGTATTAATATTTTGAAAACATAGACAATATCACTATACATTTTGTATGATGTAAGGAGACCAATGTGTATGGGTATGCTTTTCTCCCCTTAACGATGCTTACAATATCGTTAGTTGCATTGATAATCTAAATCAGCTCCGTTTGCATATTTTTTCTTACTTTATAGGTTCTGCTGTTTGAATACAATTTCATCAGATATCGAATGACGATACGGCTTAAGACACCAAACACTTTAAACCTAGAGCGGGATTAGCTCTCAAGTGTCACTACTGGAACATAGCAAGGGGTATTTGGTGACAGTTTTACAATGTGTCATTGGTAGCTAACCAGGCGGATTTAGAAAAAGTAGTTAGTACCACCGTGCTATGGTTCCATCACGATATGTTTCTTTACCAAAAGCTCCGAACAAGTCCCAAGTATTGGAACCTACGTTGATCAACGTGGTGTCCGAAGACGTTATTAGCTAAGCCCTCATCGCTTTCTTAATTTCATCTAGGTCTTAAATATGTTAGTTAATCGCCTATATTTTTACCATATATACAAGACTATTTACCAAATTCTGATTGGATTATGCCAATAAGAAAAAACAAAATAGATGAATAGCGATGAAAAATTGTAGTGCCTTTTTCTCTCCAGATTGAATTTAGATACCTATTTTCGTTACGAGACCGCAAAAGCTTTATTGATTTTGGAAATACTGTAGGAGTCTATGAAAGATAATAAATTAATGAAATTTAACTATTTACCTACAAATTTGTTGAAGTCTATCCGTGTACCTATATTACTCCATTCATAATATCAATTACAAATAAAGGCTTTGATGAAATGATACTAAGTATCAGGTAAGACTGTACCTTGGGAGTGTCTTTCACTTTCTTTTCGACATTAATAAGATGCTTAACATACACATTTAGTTTGTGATACCTTGACGTTAGTCCCATACTTATTAAAATAATGATCAAATCTTGAAAATTCCATAACATTGTTGCAATTTTACTAAGAACGAATATTGGTATAGCCAACCAAAGATTGTACTCATCTGTAAATTAAGATAAGCAATGCTATTTGATACTGGCAACATATTTTTACATAAAATATTTAAAAAAATACAAACCATAAAAACTCATTCGTCAAGATAAGTCTATTTTAACAGAATTATATAGTGATCTGATGGTTATATCTGCTTTTTTGGAATCCAGCATCTATTTCTATTTGTTCTTTTATTATTTTTATGTGTAAAATAATTACATGAATATGTTAAGTAACAATATCAATACGTACAAGATTGTAGAATAAAACTATGAGACTTCAAAATATATCGGTATATATATTCCCCAGGAGGGCAGTTGAAGCTAGAAGCAGACATCATACTGAGCATGTGCTCAACTGAAAATACGAGAATGTTTTCAACAAGACAAAGTTTATAATAATCAATTAGCCTATAATTAAAAAAAAAAAGAAAAATTGTACAGGATAATGCTATTTTGTTATTTTTGCATTGTAACAGAAAATCTCACTTTTTTGGTAAATTACTAAAAAATATAGTTATTTTGCGTTACTTTAAACTGGTATTGTCTTTGAGTTATTAAATATATAAGTAAAAATATGAAGACATTGATTACACAATAAAGTTTCGTCTCTATTAGAATAAGATTTTGTTTACACAAATTTATTAGTTAAAATATCGAAGAAGCAAGAATTAAGAAACAAATATAATAATATACAAACCGAACGCACAAATAGCTACAACAATGGAAACAAAAATCATTCTCAATCGTATTCTAGAGTCAGTGTGAAATCGCATTTCTTCCTTAGTTTCAACTCTCATCCAATACACTGATAAATTCTTCCATGTTGAGATAAATCTCAGGGAAAGTAACAATGATAGTAATGCATTACCATAGAATATTGATCCAGACAAACGAGCTGCGAAACCACCTGAAAATATATCATTTGTTACATAATAAAATTTTATTAAAAATGTACCTTAACTGTAATAGCGTAAAAGGTTTATTTGAACTTCAAATCGGTTATTACATAATAATCGCAGTAATGGAAATGTGACAGCAAATTGTATTAACTATTACTAAATTTAGGTGTGAGTTAGCCAAGCAAATGTGATTAAGAATATAGTAGTGATATTCTTCATTACAACGTTATCCCCAACAGTGAACTCTATATTTTAACTCTTACAGTTTATTGTTAACATATATGTCTGTGCTATTGAACATAGTACCACTGAATACGGTTGTACTAATCTGGTAGAGTAGCCTTAAAGGTAAAGTTTTAAGAGAAATTTCTTTCAGCACATTAGATTGTTTAAATATTTCCCAAATTTTGCTTGTGGAAGCCAACACGTTTTGCAAAACGGATCAGAATCCAAGACGGATCAACACGTTTAAACAATGATCTGTTCGTGAGAATAACTTAGCGAAATAAGAAGCGTATCTAATATTTTTGATATAGAACTGATAGAAATTAAGGCAAATCGAAGTAATTGAATACAAGATATAGATTCTCAAAAGCGAGATAATTTTATCTACTCAAAACATCAAGGCGATAACAAAGGAGAGGTTAGTATTTATTTCCTCAGAAAATATATATAAAAATGTGTAATATTAAACCTCATTTTTATGAGAACTTGGTGGGTTTTTAGAATAGCGAAGCTTATTGAAACGTAGAATTATATTGACTTTAAGAATAATGTAAATGCTACCCTGATTCTACGTATCGTATTCGCCTATATACCACTAATATAGGTTACATTAGCCGTATTGAAGACTAAGCATTTATAAATTACTTTCACCTCAGAACAAGACGCCTTAGGCCATATACCAAAGAGGGAAGAATATGTTAAATGTATAATGTTTGAAACACTCACGTTCGTCAGAAGTGCTTCCAGCAATTCCGTCGAACAGTCGAGTGAATTTCCATATGGCACCAATCTCTAATATAATTAACATAATTAGAATGATGAGAGTCCAGAAGAAAGCAATGTTTGCACCGATTGTTGAAATTCCAAAAATACGTGCAGCAGCTAATATTGATCCAAGGGTTGGTAGAAAATTCTAGAATAAATCGCATATTGTTATTGCTTATTTGTATGCATATATTGTATATGGTTATAAATTGAATGATTTTGTAAGCTGAATGGTATTTTTGATTAAGTATCTGTTTTAGTAACATATTCGGTTTGAATTGAAAGTGACTGTATATTTTATGTTAAGCCTGGTGATAAACGATAAACCAAAGGAGAATGATTGTGATTAGGTTTTCACCATACATCCAATCGTGCCATAACCACGTGCTTTAATACTTTGAGACAAATTTCATTGTTGAAGTCTTTGGTTATTACAATAAATTGCAACGAAGTTTCTTAACGCAGTTTGAATCGAATGACAGAAATCGTTAGGTGAGAGAAAGCGTTATGGCACCTCCATGATACCTTATGTGTGTCTTTCTATTGTATAAGAATATAAGCGTGGATGGCACTACCAGGATTTTAAATTTCGTGTGCTCCACTTTTTTTACACCATTTTTACACTATTATATATTTAATTTTTATATATGGATTGTTACGGACAGCGAGTATGTGCAAGTCATTGAATAGTTAAATAATAAATAGTTAGGAATAGGAAGTGAAAGACGTAAATTTATTGTTTTAGTTTGTAGAAACACAGTGTTAGCAATAAGTTATATGGACATTAAGGAAAGAATAGACTTACAATTTATAAGGAATAAGTATTGTTTTAAACTGTGAAGGGGGTAATAAATATAAGTCAATGCCACGGTCTAGGGAAATAAAGAAAAAAAAGGACATCATGTGGCTATTCATCAAACGGGTGCTTCCTATGGGGTCTCGGTCGAGCTGATTTCGATCTTACGCGGGCCACACGCATAGAGTACGTGTATTGGCCCATTACATCCGCGAGACTTTTAAATAAGGAACATGAACTTGTTACAAAACAGTATAATCATAGGCTCTGATCCGAACAGTCACCGAGTAGACTCTGATCGATAGAGTTAGTCTAATGAGACCGAAATAGTTTGGGTGGTTATTCAACCATTGATATCAATATTGTATGCGTAATATTTATGGAAATTTTTCCAACATATCAAGTGAGACTCATTAACTTGGTTCTTCTATGTTTACTTTTGTTTACCTTAAAATTAACTTTATTTTATGGAAATTCATTGCTGACAAAGGGTCGCCTCACTGCGTCCTTTTTTTAATTTTATATAAGTTTGAATATAGTTCTTAATATCGATATACTTACATCGTACTTATCAAATGTCGTTCTCGAAAATAACTTCATGGCTGATAGTAGAATAGTCGTGAATAAAATAAAATAAACTACTGAAATAGTACTTTGGATTAATATATTTTTAGGATTTATAATTTTAATTTTGTAGGAGGTAGAGCTGAGCTGAAGCTATTTTTGGTTTCAGCATGAATGGGTCGGCTCCTCCGGGGTATTACCACCCCTCTCACAGATAACCGACGTGAAATAACATTGCTTGCATTGTTGTGTTTCGTTCGGTCAGTGAGAGAGCCGGAGGCCCACGTCCACTCCTCTTTCCTTCTTTCCCTTTCCTTCCCCTCCCCCTTCTCCTCTATACAGGCCGGCAACGCACTTGCGACGTCCCTGATGTCGCTAGTGTCTATGGACGGTGGTGATCACTTAACATCACGTGACCCATCAGTTCGTTTGCCTCCTTTGATATAAAAAAAAAAATCTAAAAACTGTTTGAAAATATAATCTATCTACTTAATAATTCATTACAATCCGAAATATTATTGCGTTGGTTTAATCTATCAAGTAATGTCAGAATTTAAATTCCACAGCTGGTATTAATCGGAAAAAAGAGTATATGAAAAAGTTATAGTTCAAAATTAATCTTATATAAATTACTGAAATATATACCTACAAATTTAATCATTATAATAAGTTAAAAATGTTTCAATATTTTAAGAAAATATGAAAATATTTTATAAAACTTAAACTTTTTACAGCTATCGAAAAATTTCCAGATGAAACTGATTATAATCATGAAATTGAAATTCAAGTCATATTTACAGTGACAAAATTTATAGAGGTCCTTTTATCAAAACCTCCTGGACTTTTCATTTATCGATAGTACCTACTCAAACAATAGTTCATTACTTTGAATAGATGAAATTTAAAGTTGTCTTATAAAATAAATCGGGAACAAAATAATTAAAACTATTAAAAGAATAATTGAAAGGAAAATAGAACGCGGAACTTAATAATATTTGTATATGTAGATAGATATATGAAACATGATGGTTTGATCGGTGGAATGTCGATTTCATGACCGCAGGTTTCAACCCTGATATGTACCAATATTTACTCATTTCAGTTGTTATAACTATCGGCTGACGGTGAAAGAAAATATCGAGAGGAAACCTGAATCTGTGAAATGCTCATGTCGTACCACAGTATTTGGAAAATATATGACTGTAGATTTCTCGTGTTTGAAATTGAAATCATTAATAAGTCGTAGGCTTGTTTGGTGATTATACCCATGCCTCCCCAAAGGAGGAGGTCTATGGCCCTGCAATGGATCTCTTATAAACTAACGTAAATTAATGAAGAGTATATACAAAAACTAAACTGAAGTGTTAATCCTCTAGGTTTATCTCCGAAACGACAGTAACGATTTTGAAGACACGTTTAGTAGCAGATAAAGAAATTTTCAAATATTAGGTGGGTTAAATAATCAATATGTTATCAAATTACGCAGTAATAATAAGCTTTAACAAAGGTAAATTAAAATTAATAAGAACTATTGTAGTTAATAAGTAACAAGCATTTAGTAGAAGTCAGAAAATTACAAACAAAATTGCCCACAATTAATCCAAGTAAAAGATTTAATTCTCATGAGACACAAAACTATTTACACAAGAAATTACAAACAGATAATCTCTGAAATATTTACATTAAATTTTGTTTTGTTTTTTTACTAACTTACCTCAATACTAACTTTCTTGTCTTTATAACATAAATGTTCAACCTTTAGTAACAACACAAACTTGATTATAGAAACATATTTGCTCCACAAATCAATCATGGTCATTCTATAATTACAAGGCGATAGCGCATGTAAATGTTTGTAGCAGATTTTTACTACGATTAAAAGGTAATTTAATCTTAGGATATTGGAATTCCGTACAAATTGACAGCATACATGTAAAACCTTTAGTAAGCACACAAACTTCATTATAGAAAAATTTATTCCACAAATCAATCATGTTCATTTTATAATTACTAGAATATAACGCTTTTAAACGTTGGTATCAGATTTTTATCACGGTTAAAAGGTAATTTAATCTTAGGATATTGGAGTTCCGTACAAATTGACAGCATAAATGTAAAACCTTTAGTAACAACACAAATTTCAGTATAGATTTTTTTTATTGAACGATAGACAGATTATCCATCGTCGGTCGCCGCTGTCATGCCGGCCATAATGAGGATAGTCACCCGGTACTGGATATACACAGGCTGATCCCGAAACGCGACACGCAGAAGCGAGTCACTACGACGGGCTTTTTCGCCATATACATGGTGGTTGCGATCCAGTCGGGCTGTAAAACCCTACCACCCCGCTAATGATAATAAATGAACTCCACAAATCAATCATGTTCATTTTATAATTAAATCAATCATGTTCATTTTATAATTACTAGAATATAGCGCTTGTAAACGTTAGTAGCAGATTTTTACCACGATGTAAAGGTAATTTAATCTTAGGATATTGGGGTTCCGTACAAATTAAAAAAAAATGTTGCTTATTAAAAAATATGCACAAATTAAATGAAAGGACGCTCATAATAACGTGGTTTTTCTCCTCAAACCATAATAGTTTCATTAAAGAGTAAACGAGATATATCAAAACTTCTTGTACATATGGTACTATTATAGCTTAGATTTCATATTATTCTTTAATAAAATATTAATTAAATTATTTACTTACCTGTAATAAAGAAGAATATTAAATTAATTACATTACATTAGTTCAATACATTTTCTAATACAGTTTTGCGTTAAAACAAATAAATGTTGCTGTATAAAAAATTTTCAGTACGGATAGTCGCTTCTAATACAATACTTAGTCATTGATAACAATTCTTTAATTAAGAGTTAAATAGATTAATCATTCTACATGAATATGCTTTTTTTAATTAATACGAACCATTCACGCTACGCACTAGAAATCTATAACAACACTTCGTTTCTTTAACGCTTGGTGCTCCTCCATTTCTTTATAAGTTTCATAAATTACTATTAAGTGGTTAATAAAAAGTTATACTGTAATTTGTTCTATAAGTATACAATACATATTCGATAAAATTGTGTCTAAACTAAATTATACTTATAACAATATTATGATATTGTTTTCGTTTGAACGTGTTAATATATGAAAGTGTCAGTCGAATTTGATGATTTTTTTTTTTACTGATATTAAATGACGATGTAGCCTGATATAGTAAACACGTTAAGCGTAGAGGAGGCTGGCTCTCAATCGTAGTCCCGTGAAGCTGTTAAGACCTTGCTGGGTCAATAGTGTAGACATTTCGAAAAAAAAGCTGGCTCTCAAGTGTAGTTGTCGGAACACTACAACAATTGCTTGACGACAAATTTAACAAGGGAAAATAGCTAGGATAGGTGGACTAAGCCTATAGCCATCATGCTATGGTTTAATCTGCATTTTTTTTATACCATAGGTGGCAAACGAATAGGTGAGCCACCCGATGGTAAGTGATCACCACCTTCCATAGATGTTTCGTATGTTTCGTTTCGTATACTGTAGATGTTTTTCTTCACTGAAAGATCCGAATCAGAAGCTAGGATTTAAACCGACGCGGTGTCTGAACATGCTAAAAACTAGGCATCATCGCTCCTAAAGTGGTAACATTAATAAGACCATGTTACGTCCTTTGGAATCGCCTCCATTATTATAAAAGTTCCTGATTTCCTATTTCCGTGTTTAGTCCTCCAAAACTAAACCGATTTGAATTCGTTTCTCAAAAACCAAATAACAAAGACTTTGTGTTTATATGTTGTGATTATAACCATTTCATTCATCAAATTTGAGACCCGATTAGGCCTCCCACGGCAGTGGCTCAAGCCTAGGTTCGATCCCTCGGTAGGGAGCCCTTGAGTGCGTTGCTTGCGCGATACGGTGACACACAAATATACATCACTGCTACAACACTACGCGATCACCCCCACACACGTGCACGCCTACACGCTTACACATGAAAGTGGAAGGGTTTACTTTTTTCCCTCATCGAACTGAAAAACTCTCTATTTTCCGATAATAAATATATGGAGGAGTTGTTGAGGCGTGTATGCTTGGTACACATATACGTTTCAACAACTCATACATATATGAATAGTTAGCTAGGTTAGCTTAGATAGGTCGCGATTTTGCATGCAACAGGTAACAGCCAAGCCGAGGTGTGCCGTGCACCCTTGAGCTGGTCAAAATAAAATCGGCTGAGTGCCTTAAGCGCTCGCCTTAGTAGTCCGGTGAAGCTGTTAAGACCTTGCTGGGTCAATAGCGTAGACATTTCGAAAAAAAAAAAATCAAATTTGATTGACAGATATGTGAAAAGGTGATATAATGGAGAAATTTTAATATTTTTTAAGGTTTTTAGATATTATTATTTTGCTTTTATGGAAAAAAACATAACATAGATAAACGACATTGTTGATAAAAATTCTAGATATAAAACAAAGGAATACGCTTGTTTGAAATAAATGCCACATCTGTTTTGTTATAAGATTACCCGATTGCGCTAATAGTAATTCTAAATTTCAAAAATGAAGTCGCGGTCCATATGTTGTTAAGAAAGCTTAGTTGAAATTGATATAAAAACATGGGATTTCTATCATTAAAGGAATATTTGAAAATAATGTTCATACTACATTACATTGTATTTACTTTCATGTTGAATCAATTATGTATAGTGTTGTGTACTGACTCTCTCATGTGGAGTGGTCGTAAAGCAATTTAATACAATTAGGTGGGTATCGCTACAAAAGGGTCAAAGTTAAACTGCGGCTTGATAATTTAATTCGATTTCCCTCGAAGCGATTTATTTTGTTTTTCATAGAACATTGTTATGACACGGTAATGGGACAGGAACCGAAGGAGGTTCTAAAACAATTATTTTGAAATTAATTCCGTTTTCGTATCATCGTCGAGAGTAAGGGATTAATAAAGGCGTTTTTAATTAAATTAGATTTTGACCGATGAAGACGTATGCGGAAATTCATCATCATTAGTTTGATTTCATATTGTTTTCGTCAATTCAACCTAATACTGATAGATAAGTAACATGTTATTAAACGCTGTTTGTTGAAGAAAGATGTAGTGGCTGTCAATTAGACCCTCGTGAAAGTAGCCTATTTACTGAAAAATATTATAAGCTATATCAAAATACGGTCAGTAGGAGTTGAGCAATTAACCTACAAATCTAAGGTCATATAAAACGCTAAGCAAAAACGAAATAATGGTGCTAGTAAGCCAAGTGGCATGGTGCCGAATATCGAGAGTCGAAAACGGGTTGACCAATAAAAATAGAGTATTACATGGGAAGAGCCGAAGTGTGAATGCCTATGTCAGTAAGACTATTTTTTTTTTCGAAGTAAGGTATTAACAGCTTCACCAGATTAAAGTCAATAAGACTCTCTATGCAGCAAGCGTGTTCATTCGTTTTCTTTCATTTAAAACATAAAAGATTTTTAATATTAATATGGTCACAATAAGATGTTGTTAGGTTACCTAATTATCTAATAACTTAAGACAGAAGGTCTCTTAAGTAGAGACTTAATAAAGTAACCTACTTGGTATTACATGTATGTCACAACTTTTTACGGAAGAAGAACTGAGTTGCGAGACTTGTTTTTTTTATGAGTTTTATTTTTGATGGCATATATATTTTTAAAAGTATACATAGGCATGTATATGACTGCTAATAATGGAGCCCTGTAATTGGTTACGTAATTTTATATACTAATATTCTAAAAAGTTGTCACTTTTAATACAATAGAAGAAATGTATTCAGCATTACGTAGTGAATAATTTTTTTACGCAGTTTTTCGATAGAGACAATTTTAAGAAGGCTTTTAAATGAAAACCAATGAATCAGACAAAACTGTCATTACTGTCTGTTATTGCTGCATTGCGTTATAGGTTATGTCACAAATAAGTAAGAACAGATAGTTAACTAATGTAAAATATTGTAATAATAATTGTAGAAATTGTGACTATTTGTAATTCTGTTGTAAAATTATAAATCGCCCATTGAACATATGGTTTTGATACTAAGTGTTCTAGTTTTATATATTTATTGAAGTGAACCTTTTATAAGAGGGCTTTGAAATTCTGATCCGTAACTTTTTTGAGTGACGAAAAGGGGTGGTTTTATGCACTGTATCGGGTAAAGTGCTAAAAACACTGGTTCTCGTCCACTCAACGCAGTTAAGTAACGACTGGTGCTGTCAGTACTTGGATGGGTTACCGCCTGGGAACACCAAGTGGCGTTGGTTTTTTGTTGTACTTCTCATAAAAAACTTTTACTTCACTTTTTTTCTTTTTAATTATTATCTTTTTACTACTGTTATTCATTTCCTGTTATTATCATGTATACTTGTGGTCCATGTTCCATTCTTATATGTGCATTGTAATATAATTATTCATGTTACAATAATAATTAATTTACTCCTATACTTCTGTTTTGGTTTGAAATGTGCATTACAAAAATAAAATTAGAATAAAGAGTTCTCTTATATAAAAGATAGGGTTTATGCGTATTTATGAAAAGAGTTTTCATCATCAAAACTCGCTTCTAAAAGTAATTAATAATACGAAATATTTGTTAATATTTGATTAATTTCTGTAACTTTTTTGTACTACACACTCTTTTGACTTAATGTAAAATTATTGGGAATATTTTTGATTACAAAAGGAGTAGGTGCAAACTACAATATTCTATTACTTGAACGATGACTATGTCAGGAAACGACGTGAGTGCTGTCGCCGCACATTTAGTATTCATATAAATATTGTCCAGTGAACCAGCTACTTTATCTAAGCTGTGTTGACGGGCTTAACTCGGTGAATTCCGACGAAAATGTTTTTTAATAAAATTAAATTTTCTATTGAATAACAATGAATCTCCAGAATATTGATTACTCATCATTGTTATTTTTGTATTGTATATTATAGGGTTAATATTGTCGCACCTACTAAAATACACATTTACTAGCAGTCCCGGCGGAGGTTGTCCTGCTTTGGTAATAGAAAAAATCCTATAACTCTACCGCAGCGCCAATTATCGGGTCCAATTGTAAATCTAAACCAATCTCGGATCTACTGAAATACTCTCACAAAATTTCATCAAGATCGGTCCAGCCTTTTAGGAGGAGTTCAGTGACATACACACATACAGAAGAAATTATATATAAATACTAGCTGTTACCCGCGGCTCTGCACGCGTTTTTTGAATGTATTAAATAAATTTAAAATTGTTATTACATGTGTAAATAAAAATAATAATCTTTCAAAAATATTTGTTAGTATGACACGCACATCATCTACAGTAACAGGTAACATGTACATTATAATTATGTGAATACTAATAGTGTATCGAATGGGATGGGATTTATCATAAGCCACATAGCTGGAACCTTAAACTACTATGTATGTATCACCCTCAGTGCTCACTTACACTATATAAGAAAATAATGAAAATATTAAGCTATACATTATCGAACAATATTTTTTCAATCTTATTATATGGATATAATATCGGGTATCGTCTGCTGAACTCGCTAGCTTAAAATAAAACAACTAATTAGTTAGTTATTTGCCCGTAAATTTCCCGTTCAAATATTACTTGTAGTCCGTTGAAGCTGTTAAGACCTTGCTAGGTCAATAGCGTAGTCATTTCTAAGAAAACAAAACCGTTCATATAGGTCCAGCTGTTTCGGAGAGTATCCGGAACAAATAAACAAATAGATATATCGACAGAATTAAGAAAAATGTTGATATTTGTAGCACCGCAAATATATGTATTCATCAAAAAGTATTTATTTTAATATTATATACACACACTTTCTTCTTATAATACGTAATATATAGCAAACCAAAAAAAAAAAACAAAACTAACATAGAATAAAATTTTGAGGAGTTTTTGCCGGGATTTCAGTATGTTATGTAGGGGATTTTATATTTTATTCATAATTTTGTGTTATTTGACTCTATACTGTGTTAAATTGGCGGCGTTTTATGCAATTTGGTTTGTTTATCATGCATAAGTGAAATAAATGAAAAATAATACTACGGAGCATGTATTCTGGGGTCTTGAAAATTAAGAAGATAAAAATTTACGAAATATTATATAGAACATTTGGCGCTTATATATAGAGAATACATAAGAACTACCTATATTGACAATTTTAGAATTGGCAGTATGGATTAATTCCTTCGCCTGTATTGTGATGGACGAATATTATAACTACTAACCTTTTAGAATAGCAGCACAGAATAGACTTTAAAAATGTTTGCGATAGCAACGTACTACTTATAATCAAAAATTGAAATTAAAAATAACCTAGAATAAACTTTTGAACAGGAACACAAAATAAACCCTAATAATATTTCCGTTAGAATGTTATCATGTTACCATGGCAACTCATATAATACTGACACACAGCGGAGGCTCTAAAAATAGCCCGATTTTGAGATATTCTTCATTAGTGCTCCGCTCCTATTGGTTTTAACGTGATGATATGTAGCCTATAGCCATCCTCGATAAATGTGCTATCTAAAACTGAAATACACTTTCAAATTGGACCGGTAGTTCTTGAGATTAGCACGTTCAACCAAACAAACAAACAAACAAACTCTTCAGCTTTATAATATTAGTATAGATTAGTTCAAGATTTATGCTTACTTATACAATTACTAACTGAATGTTACTCTTATTAGTTACGCATAGAAAACGAGAGATATTTCACCGAAACCATAAAATAAATTTCCTAGGATTATCTAAGAAAACTTACGCATCGAATGGAGTCAAGTATTCCGGTGAAAGCTGTAAAGGCCAAAAAAATAAGGCCAATAGCGTAGTCAGTACGAGAAAAAAAAAATGGAGTCGAAGAAAACCTGGGGCCTAACCAAGTTGCTTATCGACAATCACTAACGCAAATTGAAAACGGAAAAATTTATGGAGATGACATATCTGAACGCTACATCACGTGTTATCACGTGATAAAATCACGTTATATAGGGTTTAGATATGTCATCTCCATACATTTTTCGGTTTTCTATTTGCGTTAGTAATTGTCGATAAGCAACTTGGTTAGGCCCCCTGATGTATGTAAATAGCCTCATGCGCGGCTTGAAAAGGCGATGAATCTGTTAAGACCTTACTAGGTCAATAGCGTAGTCAGTTCGAGAAAAAAAAGGCTAAGGTGCATAAACATTTATTAAAGTAAAATATATCGCGGAATCATAGACATTATAAACGGTCGAAGAAAAACTACTAGTTCCACTAAAACGAATGTACCCGTCTGTTTTCTAATAATATGGGTCATAAAAAGATAACCAAAATCGAGTTTCTTATCGGTTTTTCTGGATGAGTGGGTTGTTTTCCGAACCGGTGGTAGATTTGACTTTCATAAGCGCTTTCTCATGTCCTAAATTCAGTAAAGAGTTTTTGATTTTGTCAGCTATTCCTATTGCGGTAGTTATAGGGTGTTCTTAATATACAGTGACACGCTATTAAAATTTTATGCGTACTGTATGACAGCCAGCATCGACAACACACTGACTAATTGTTTCAACAAAGTCGTATGTGAGAAAAAATAACGTGGTGGTAGAGCCACGCTGAAGCTGTTACTGGTCTCACCATGAATGGGTCAGCTCGCCCCCGGTACTATCACCCGACCCACAGAAACAACCACGTGAAGTAATATGGTGCTATCATTGTTGCGTTTCTTTCGGTCAGTGAGAGCGTCGGAGTTCTGTAGTCCGGTGAAGCTGTTAAGACCTTGCTGGGTCAAAAGCGTACTCAGATCGAAAAAAGAAAAAAAAAGAGAGCGTCGGAGGCTGACCTCACCGTCCCCCTCCGCTCCGTAATCCCTCTCACTCCTCACCAATACAGGCTGGCAACGCACTTGCGACTCCCTGGTATTGTTAGTGCCTATGGACGGCGGTGATCACATAACATAAAGTGACCCATCTGATCGTTGGCCTCCTATGGCATAAAAACCAAAGAAAAAGACAACGATCATGTCTACAGCAAGCGGTACTTAAAATACTGAATCTCTTGACAACATGGGAATTGAATAACTGAAACCATTTCCGGTGCAAAAAACACACTTTTCTTATGGGTAGAGTATCCATCTTTTATTATCGTAGATAGGATAATTACTCGATTTGTCGCTTTGAGGTTCAATTTATGTAGAACTGAAATTACTATACCATTTTAATTATCTGATATTTCAATATTACAAGCTACAACAAAATTACAAAGGAATTATTAAAACGTTTAGACTTGAAATGGATTTTTCAAGGTAAACTGATCTCAAAGTTGTACGTTGACCATGAAATATTTGTTTTTATTTGTGTCATTGTTATTATTATTGTCTATGTACTTATTCTGAACAACGAGTATATCTATGTAAAAATGGTAGGGACAAAAACTATTGGTAATTTTAGGTTTACTGCTAATATCCTTGACCCTTATCTAAAAAATATCAGAAT
Organism: Antheraea mylitta; assembly: GCA_014332785.1. Classification (NCBI taxonomy): domain Eukaryota; kingdom Metazoa; phylum Arthropoda; class Insecta; order Lepidoptera; family Saturniidae; genus Antheraea; species Antheraea mylitta. The sequence continues at coordinate 3,618,185 of JACEII010000015.1, forward strand.
ATCTTGATTTAATATATACTTATTACTCAAGCAACTACGTTAAGAAATTACGATCTTTATAAGTACTACAAAAGGCTAAATAAATTTTGTAAGAAAATATGTTTTTATTTTTAATTTTTTTCTTATGTTTTTTTCATCTATATATAAAATAAATTGTTTAAATAATAGAAAAATTTACGAGTGTGACCTAGTATTATATACAATATATTTGAAATTTCAAATATTCCGCATCCAAATTTTTACTACTTTTGTTTTCGAACTGACTACGCTATTGACCCAGCAAGGTCTTAACAGCTTCACCGGACTATACTACTATTTTTAAAAATACTACCTTTTGGAGACTACAATGGTTTTCTTGCGGTTTCTTCACAAAAAACAATATAAGTACTACCCTATCTTATATCAAGATTTTTAACCAGTTTATAGTTATGTGATATTCGTATGGTTTTAAAGCCTCCGCGATATATTTCCATTCGCCTTGATCATCTATATTCAACAGTACGATAAAACGATTATCATGTAAACAGGAATTCCATTCAAATTTGATTATGTTTACTTCAAGCATAACGTTTGAGAAACAATGTCTCTAATACAATACGTGTTGGCATGAACCCGTCCATTTGTTTTAGAGCCCCGCAAATAAATTGGCGTTTTCCTTTTATACCGTAGAAAATATTTCAGGGCGACGAATACTGGAAATAATTTAAAGTGGATTTACTTTTTTTATTAAGTTCGAAATTATTTCAATTATTTCGTGGTTTCACTTTTACGTCTATTTATTTACCTGCCTTCGTTTTTTTTTTTTTTTTAAATATAGTTTCCGTGCATCCTTGATTATGTCAGCCTATTATGGCAACTCTATTAAAGTCGTGTATGTACCCCTAAGCTTAATTTTCTTATGTATTGATAAAAGATCCGAATTTGTAAAGTTTTCTTACCGTATTCATTAAATGCTGTTTCAATATAATATAACGTTATCTAATTATCTTCCAGGAATCCAGGAACATTTTCTGGAACATTACTCCGGTCCAGTTACGTCAAGGAGACTCCCACAAACTTCTGTATAATTTCATAATTTCTGCTTAACCTTATATGAAACTGTAAGTATAAGTAACCTAGATAGTACTCTAAGAAATTCTCTATCCACCTGTAAACGTTTTATCAAAATTGATTGATTCATTTCGGAGAATAGCAGTAACGACAGAATACAAAGAAATTTTATTTATATGTATATATTGATATGAATTACCTCTAAAACATATTACTAGTTTCTAATTTTAGTATTAAAAAATAACATTGTTACTCCACTCCTGTCGCTCTTAGCGTGATGATATAATAACCTTTCTCAAGAAATGAGCTATGTAACACTGAAAGATTTTTCAAATTTGTCCGTTCAACCAAACCAAAAAAGCCATCAACATCCTAATAGTGTAGTATAGATTTCTACTCTTCTCTGGTACTTAACTCGCGCTGTCATTCAAACTACAATAACTTTTGATATAGTGGATTGATTTTAATGAAAAAAACACCAAGTTACTCTCGAAGATATGCTTTATGACTTCCTTGAGGTTTTATTGTAAACTTAGTATTTTAACAGTGATGCGTGTCCATACAAACAAACAGACAGACATTTCTAAAAATGGTTATTACTATATTATAGGAATACTAGGCACCTGTAATATTTTTTTTTACAAAAATTGAAAAGTACAGACTTATTAGATTTACATTCTTGCTATATGTGTAGATATACATACAACATTTTCCACTTTATTAAACTTTCTGGGAAACGTATCAAGTTAAATAAGAAGTAAACGTAACGCGCGCTAATGTTGAGGTACGAAAGTTATTATTTTGGTACCTATTTTAAATTTATTTAACACAACTTACTTCTCCTAAAGCTTCGTTGTTTCTTTTCCGAAAATAGTTCAGTACAAATCAATAATACTCGCAATTATCCCCATTTGTAGAAATTTAAAATGTACACAATATTTTTACAGAATTAGACTAAAAATATAATGAAGTTAGCACTTGTCAAAAAGTGATTATGAGATTAATTAAATATTGCTATATTTTAGTTTCAGATTTTCGATGATAATATTCATTAATATGTTAAATATGTGAACTAATATTTAGGGAATTTGACCTATCTATGTTTATTTTACCAAATGCAGTTTTCGAGAAGTGAAGTGCAGAAGTTTACATGAAAGCATTTCATTTTATTTCATCTTTGCATTATTCTTTATCAGTAAGCCTACTTTTCACTGATATAGATAAGAATAATATTATAATAGTACATCACAATATTTTTTCATTGTTTATTACAATATTTTTCGTGAAATTTTGTTTTACCTACGTTCTTACATTTATTTTAATGAGAGAGTACTGAAATAACTTTGATCATATCGTTTCAATATCGAATCGAAGCAATATCGTATCTTAACATATCTACGTCACGAAAAAAACCTACATTATTTTCGTTTCATAATCCGTGAACCGTCGACCATAATTATTATTTACTGAGATTTTTACTATGATTTAGAATATATATTGTGTTAAAATGTTGGTAGAATTTATTTATTTAGCTTTTTTTTTTTCGAAATGACTACGCTATTGATCCAGCAAGGTCTTAACACCTTCACCGGACTACCTTTATTTAGCAATTAATAGGGACCTTACAACTAATGAATGAAACCGATAAAATGTTGTTCCAATGTTTTGTTTAAAATAAGGTTTATTACATTGACATTTCAGTCTGCTATCAAATTAGATCGACTTAGCTTTAGCTATATGATGAAACGAATAAAAAAAAAACTACATCAATTATTTTAATATTTATTATTATTTACAGATTATCTTAAGTTTATTTGTTGAATTGAAGAAGTACAAGCTCGTATGTAACTATAGTTCCTAAAAGCTGAAACAAAAATGTTTGTTAATTTAAGTTCGGTAAGTTTCAGCATGAATGGGTCGGCTCGCTCGGGGTACTACCGCCAGACCCATAGAAACACCGACGTGAAGTAACAGTGCTTGCATTGTTGTGTTTCGTTCGGCCAGTGAGAGCGCGGAAGACTACCTCTTCTCACCCCCTCCCTCTTTACCCCCATTCCCTCCCAAATATATGTTGGCAACGTACTCGCGACTCCCCTGGTGTTGCTAATGTCTATGGACCGCGGTGATCATTTAATATCAGGCGACCCGCATGTTGTGTTAAAAAAAATTTTTTTTACAGATTGAGAAAAACTACCAATTCTACTATGCAAAACTAGCTTTTGCTCACGGCTTCACACGTGATGTGTGATGTGGAACAATACATCTTTTTCTATACCCATAAACACGCGAATGGAAAATTTTATAAACTATTCAAAAAAGGGAACGAAGTTCCTTACGGCAGGCTTGAAAGAGATAGGGATTTTGCTGCGCGACCGAACTAAAAAAAATGTGATAATAAAACCGTAACGAAAAATGCGTGGAATAAAACCGTTAAATGAAACGTGCGCAGGCGCGACAGTCGTATACACAAGCGAGAAGTGTATAATACCTTTCTCTTTCTCCTTTTTTGTAATTATTTCTATTTCTATATAATTTTATTTTGTCAAACAAAAATAAAAAGACATATTTTGTTATTTTAATTGATAATTTGAATTACGATTACATAAAATTGAGCACGATTTTTTTTTCTTTTTACATTAGCCCAAGGAACTTCTTTCCTATCTGGTGTCCCACGACACCACATTCTTTTTTTTATAATAATCATGAAATCTTGCATACACATGATTTGCACATACATCAGGAGTACAAAAAAGCATTTTCATCCCGAAAAGGTATGGTTTCTAGCATAAAATTGTATTAAAAATGTTTTTAGCGTTTTAGTAATAAATTTCCCTTTGCAAGTAATTCATCTCTCGTATATATAAAACGTAATTTTATTAAGACGCGCCCTCAGTAAATCTTCATAGTTAATTTCATATTGAAACAATTTTACCACGTAAGCCTCGGTTCGACCGTCCATTCGAAATTATTAGAAAATTACAGAGTAATTCCGTGAGCCAAGACAAGACCGATGCTCGTGAGAGAAAATCTACCGTTGAATTAATGAAAGTTTGTAGACTATGTTTTTTACGTTTAGTATTTTAGTCTTATACCCCATTTATTTGATTAAAGCTAACATTAATGTGGTACTAACGGTTAATATCATTCGTCTAGTCACGTAGAAGAAACCTAAGCCGCTCAATGCCACTTTTATATTTTTTATTTGTGATATGTACCTCTCGACCTGAAAGATAAAACCGTGTAAGTGTAATTTCTTTTATACTAGATGTTATAATTATTTTTCTTATATGAAGGCCAGTCTTACACTTAAGCATTCTATTGTAAATTAAATATAATGTGTACAGATATAAATTAAAATAATACCGATGTTTGTATAAAAATATTAATCTATACAAATATTATAAAGCTTCGTTTGATTAAACGCGCTGATCTCAGGAATTACTGATCCGACCCTAAAAACTCTTTCAGTGTTAGATAGCTCATTTACCGAGGAAGGCTATAGGCTATATATCGTTACACTAAGTCCAATAGGAACGGAACACCAATGAGGAGAAGAATGTTTCAAAATCGTGGTATTTTTCCTTTTTGAGAGCATCCGCTATGTATTAGTGTTATCTTAAAGTAACTATTCCATGCCAACGAAGTCGCGGGAAAAGAGAGTAAAACATTTTCATGACTAGTATATATCCATATAATTATTTTACCTTATTGACGCGGAAGAGTTAGTTTTCCCTAAAATTATTATACCTACTGTATTACTGAAGTGATAATTGGGTATTGAAGAACAGTGAAACATTTTTCTCGCTTTCTTTTTTAAGGGTTTTACACTTCTACCGCGTCTGAACTATACACAACTTTTTTTCCTAATAGTTATATTAATTTTTGAAGTGATTAAACTCTATGAACACATCAAACCGAATTGGACGCTCAAATCGAGCGTTAAGCGTGGCGAGGCGTGCAGTGTTAGTTTCAAACATGTGCACTATTATGTAGGTGCCCTGAAGGGCATGCGAGCGGGGTTCTTGGACGCCACACCGAACGCGTATTCACGCCGGCCGTACACTAATTATATCTGCAATGTTAATATAATTCTAAATCCGCTGGTAAATCTTGTGTCCCACTTTCTCCCCCTATTAAGAGAGTCACCCTTACGGCAGTCAGTCGATAATTTAATATTCTAGAAGTGCTCCATCATTCTGCTTACCTCGGAGTTGTATTTAAAACTTGGTATGTCGTAAAGGACTATGAGAGGATCGACTGCGTTGGAATTTATTCTCGCAGCCAATAATAAAACCAACAGTGTTCGTAGTAATAAAAACGATAAAGAGTACACGAAGTATACAGTATGTTCGATTCCATTTAGCAGTCTGAAAAATTGGTATGAAATAATTAATATTAAAAAAAAAGGCCAGCCAGTAAAAAGGAATGCAGACAGAAGTGAACACTCAAAATAATGGAGTAAACGTGTTTTGTTTCAATTTTTTAAATGGATTGTACTCTGAATTATTCGAATGTCATCATTATTAACATCAGTCTTGTTATCACATCTATTGGTACTTCGAGGAATCATTATATATAATGTATATAGTTTAATAATTAATCAAAGATATGAAGTGCGGCACAAGCTCAATCCAAATATAAATATTACATGTCCACAGATCGATATACCACGCGTCACTAGGCAGATCTAAGCGCAATACGACACGAGCATGTTGAAGTCATCGGATGGTGACGGGAAATAATTATTTTATAGTTGATTGTTCGGAATTGCTGAGTAAAATTAACTTGCACGTACCACCCGTACACAGTAGGAATCTTAATGTATTTTATAACCCGATTGTTAAGGCAACCTACAGGCAAAATTCGTACATAATTAGAGTTGGTAACAGCGTAAATCAATTGGTTAGCGATCTGAATGTAGATCTGTTTAACACAAGCTTACAGAAACTCAAATGCTTTCTTAACTCCAGTTCTTTTGATTTGTAATTTCCTTTTTTGTATCTATATTTTTTTAAAGCTACCTGCGGAAACTGTAAATTGCCTGCATATATTTATATATGTTATGTTACTATTTTTTTATCAGGCTGTAAGTTTTTCTAAGAGTTTAAAATAAAATAAAATAAAATAACAAGATTTCAACGCGGCTATAGAAGTTTTCACTTTAAAATAAATGTAATATTTCAGTTTTATTGATTCTTTTCATATGATAAGATTAAAAAAGGTTTTCTGTTTATCTTTTTACATTGCCTTTTATTATCAACCAATCATAGACTATTTTTAAAATGCCATGTATCTAGTTCATTAGAAAACTAGATAAGAACAATTAAAAGATTTTTCCCAAACAGTTATACAAGAAAAGGGGGTTGATAAAAATTGACAGATGAGGATGCCTCTAATATAAATTGTAGTACCTCCATATTTCCGCTAGGAGCGCTACTTGATTAATGTACGGAAGAAAACATTAACTTGAAATTCTGTATAAGAATTGTTTAAAATAATGTCATACTATAAAAGTGATTTTAATTTTGTATTTAATAAAAGTGGGAATACATTTATATTTATAATTTAATGTATCCATTTTTGTAAAAAAAAACCAAGATTATCAGTAATTTTTAAAACATATAATATTAATTTATTGAGAAAGTTAACTTACAGGGAGGTATCAGGATTTTTGTTTTGACAAGTGATGAAATGTCCAGTTTGAGTTTTGCTAAAAATCAAAAGTAGAATGTTATTTAAATTACCTTATTTACCTAATTAACCCTATTTAACTTATGTGATTATTATTTTCTGATATTATATCAGACTCTTTTTTATTGTACTACCTCTTTTCAAGAGTAGTTAGATTTTTCTGGAGATGTAGATTATCATCACGCCATGTCTCTAATAAGATAGGCGGATACGGTATGCAGGACTTTCATTATCCATACACTCTTTTGTATCCATCAAATTCATGAATGATCATGAAACATATTGAATACTACATTTTTCTTCACACCGTTATTTTTATTATTCACGGTATTTGTTTTAACTTTATCTATTACATAAAAATATGTTGGAGAGGTATGTTGATATGAATATTGGTTGGCATTCGAAATTGATAAATTGCAACATCGTTTAATTAATCACGATATAAATTCGCATACAAAGGTTTTTAGCATCTATATTAATATAGTTGATCATAGGATGCATAGTATGTGTAACTACTTCTATGCTGTTCATTCAATCGACTTGAATTTTTTTTATGACATTGCTGGGAAACAAACCTACGGGTTATGTGATGGTAAGTGATAACCGTTGCACATGGACACCTGCGACATAAGGGGAAGCACAGATGCATTGCCTGCTCTTGGGGAAGGAGTAGACTTGTTTTTAGAAAGTTTGAAAGTTATATTAGTTCAGAAATACCACCGCTAAGAGTTAATTCCAGAAAACCGATATACGTGCAAATACTCTAGTGAAAACCACACAGTAGGCAATTTCCAGCCATCGAGGTTACATGGATGGCATTTCAATTTGTGGCGAATCGTTCGGTATTCGAACTCAGCAGCGAATATCAATTGGAACATATACACGGTTACCCCCACACACGTGCACGCCTACACGCTTGCGCATGGAAGTGGAAGCGTTTTATTTTTTCCCTTATCGAACTGAAAAAAACTCTAATTTTCCGATAAAAAATATATGGAGGGGTTGTTGAGGCGTGTATGCTTGGTACACATATGCGTCTCAACAACTCAAACATATATAAATAGTTAGCTAGGTTAGCTAAATTAGGTCGCGAGTTTGCATGTAACAGGCAACAGCCAAGCCGAGGTGTGCCGTGCACCCTTGAGCTAGTTGCACAAATAAAATCGGCTGAGTGCTTTAAGCACTCGCCTTAGTAGTTCGGTGAAGCTGTTAAGACCTTGCTAGATCAATAGCGTAGTCAGTTCGAAAAACAAAAATCAATTGGAACAGCTCTTCAGAACACTCTTCGTGGTAAATCTTATAAAAGTGATGCAACATCCGTATAAAGCGCCAAAATGTCGCCTTAAGGAAAGCACCTGGCTGCCGACGATTCGAACCGTTCGATATTAAATTGGATCAAAAAGAAGCAGAAGGCATTGAAGTGAAGCTAAAGCTATAACTGAAGGCGATGACTTGATGTGAAATACGTAGATATTCAACATAAATATGCTTAAACAATGTTCCTTTAGCTATAACTCTAATATTAAATTATAAAAAAATGATATCAACAAACACAAATCAACCCAGATGGAGCCGCATGTACAGTTAGTTTAATATTGTTTAGAATTAAAATGAAGCACGATTCATGATAGTGATTTGAGCATGTTTTATACTTACTTCAGGCTATAAAACAGTTGAATGCAAATCCAATACAGGTTTATCGCAAAGGACGTAAGTATATAGGTTCCGATGTGCTCATTTACCAACTTTACCAGCCGTACTATCTTCAAATACTGAATACGGAAAATTGAGCAATCAAAATGTTTCTGCAAATATCAATGAATAATCAAGCCAATAATCTTACATTCTAAGAATATAGAGAACAATGCATTTATGTCTCCAGGCATTGCAGCTCACGTGTTGTATGCTCAGAACACATTTTGATAGATGCATATTTGAGACGTGCAATGGGTCAGAGCTTTCGGTGAAGGAAAGCGTTGTTTTGAAACTATAGTAGGATAGTTTTTTACTCCATGTTCGGTAGTTAACATACCGAATTAAAAATCTATCGTCAAGCATCAATGAGTGTATTTTGGCAAATGCACTTAAGAATCTATCTTTATACAGGCAGTATATTTACCATCTTAAGTCACATCACACAAGATTGCGGTTAAACATGCAAAAACCTACAAAGAATTAAACAACACCCTTTGAATCAATTGCTAGAGAGACAGTGGTAAAACTTGCGCAATCAGTATAGAAGAAATAATAACCTAATACTGCATAAGGATAACAGTGCTCGCATTACTGTTTCTGCCTGAGAGGCAGTTTCACTCTGCCATTCGAAATATTCTGGTTTACTCTTTAGGAATATTAATATAAATCTATTAATTTGCCTTAGGACTGTGGTCTTTTCAGCTCTTTCTTCTATTGTCTACCGACAACAGGACTAGTATATTATTGCTGAGGTATACTTTGGTTTGGTTTTCCAAATTACCAGTATTTATGTCATGGGCATTACCAAAAATTAAATAAAAATAAAATTAAGATATTCTCTAGTATTCATAAAGTATCTAATTTTTTATTAGATGCGCTGGAAAATAAAACTAACAAGATAATAAAAACGAGACAATTGTCTCTTATGGGCTTATATTATGTTTTATAGGACAATCATAGTATATTTACTTATTTGCCCTTGTGTCATGGCATTCACAAGTGTTAATGCTATTGAAGATTTACTACGAGGCTTTGCATTGTAAATTACTTCACAACATAATACGTTGTTTATAATTAGCTTGTTTATAAATATATAATACCAGAGAAGAACTTATTACCGAATGCAACTGCTGGAAAATACCCATGACTTAATGATAGAATTTAATTTCATTGAAAGAAGATATTAATAACTCTTATATTATGCTATGGTTTTATCACTATGTTCTCTTTGATTGAAAGCTCAGATTCATTTGCAGAATTGAAACCTATGCCGATCAACATATCCGAATATGTCACCATTACAGATTCAGTGTTTACCAACTTAGGCCACATCGAATTCGTTATTACTTAAGATTGTGGTAAATAATCAGTTCTATTAAGTATAAAGGAAACCATAGAATTATGAAACCGTTTACACTTACTCGCAAGTTCATTACTCTATGAAAGGAAAGAGTATAAAACGCTTCTGAGAAAACTACATAGAATTGCAAACTGCCTAACTTGTTACTTTGCTTCCATGAATTAATAGACTACATTGCGCTTCCTCCAAATATTTCTTCCTTTCTTTCTATCCTTTGCTTTCTTTCTCTTCGCGTTTACAAACCGAATTATAAGAAGATTCCAATAATCTTACCTGTTCCACGGCATTTTTTAGCAACTGTTTATGCAATATAAAATGTTCCGTTAAATATATACTAATAGACATAATAAGAACATCTATGTAGCTCCACAAAAATGTTGATTGGATGTTAAATATCTGGAATGAGATTTGTACTAAAGAAATATGTAAATTTTTTATGATCGTTAATATTTGCATATTAATAAAACTTAAATAGTTGTTGATTGTTTAGGCCTAATCGTTTTTACAGGACTATTACTAAGTAATATAGGTACTTCCCAAAGTATTACACATGGGACATATAGTTACATTTTACCATAAGGGATGCATGTTGGTAAGGATTATTCTGTACGCCTAGTTAGCTTCCGTCTTTATGTTGAAATTCTATCGACAAGCCTCTGTTGATGTGTTCCGTCAGCTGCAGTTGAGAGCTAGTCCTCTCTAGGTTTGGCATACTTACCATTTCAGACCACATTACCATTTAACTTCAGATGGGATTATAGTCAAACGCTAAAACCTATAGAGAGAAAACTAAGCAGTAGTATTTAAAGCATTTAAAATTGAAAAAAACCTTATAATCCAGATTCTCTTGAAATAGTAACAACAATTGAGAAGAACGAACTAGTAGCCATCAATTACCATACAATACAGCTTAAACATCGCAAGATATATCAAAACGATAATATTACAAAAAAACATAAATTTCTATTCTACAGGTGTACCTCAATTAAAATTGCTTTCCACAACGTATACGGGGTGTAGTCAAAAATCCAAGGCATGTTAAACCGAAAGAAGGTCTCGCTTACGTTTTTACTATCACAAGAATAAGCCACTGTAAGTCCATAGAAAATTGAGAGCAGATGTTCAACTGAAAATTAATGGTTCATGATATGTTTTTTTACAGTAGACAAGCTCTATCCGTAGTATATAATACTATATTAAAATAGAAAAAATCGATTATTTAAACATTGTATGGTTCGTTTTACATCTAAATATTAATTTCAGTTTTTTTTTTTTGTATACCATATATAATGTAATCTAAACAAATGTATAGTACTGATGCTGTGTTTTTCACATCTATTGTACTCAATTCACTCAATTGGTTGATATGAAATGATTTATGTAAAGTATTATGAATATTTCATACTATTACTAGTTAATCCAGTCACTCGTTGCTGTGACTCTACTTGTTGAATTAAAATTATGATAAAGTATTTGCGTAGCGCCATCTATGAGCTATATAAAACAGTCGGACAGTTTTCTGTCAATAAACTTTTTAAAGCGCCATCTATTCCAGACTCGTGAAACTTACAATTAATAACAATAATCAACATTGACAAACATTTGACTTGTAATCAAAAGATATTGAAGCCATTAATCGAAATATAAATCCCATCTTTCAAAGTTGGTCCAAATTATACATAAATGCCAACTTCTATGAAGTTGAGTAGTTCATCGTGGATAAACGTCATGATACTGGATTTTTATATATTTACTTGTTTCATATACTATATTATACCAAACTGTAATAAATTTCTTAGCAAAATTGTATAATCTGTATTAAAATGTATACAGGTACTAGGGTAGGAGATCAGGATGCAAAACATTCGCCACGAATAAATAACTCCTTTCCGCATTTCCTTGAGCACGTGTTGTTTGGCCAAAACAACAGAAGAAAACATACTACATACGTAACATACACCTACTTTTATTTACATCGTGTTAAGAATAATATTACAAAGATACTGCTAAAATATGGAATTTTAATATTCGGTTACTTGTAGCCAATATAAAAATATATGTTATACATGACTCATATAGAATCATAGGCCACTATTTTCATTTTTTTGGGAAAAATAAGTTTTTTATGTGGCGAGATAATAATTTTTGAACAAAAAATGATCTATAATCATTTATTTATTTTAATTTGTAGATAAAAATACAGTTTATAAGTCAATTGTCACGGCTATACATTAGAAAAGAAATATTTTACCATAAATGATTTGAAGTGTGCCGCCTGATACTATGCGACTCATACGAAAAAAATATTATTTTTATTTTTGGTATGTACTACCGCCCGATGAGAACTAATCATTACCCAGAATGTCTGAACTGTGAATGCCTATGTTACTGAATTACCACGCCGAACGGCACAGTCAGCTCTTACATTTATATATTTCTTAATTTTGAAATATAAATTTGACATTGCCATGTCACTTTTGTAAAAATATAACCACTACAGCGACCACACAAAGATGTCACAAAAACTCTCTGGAAAGTTCTAACGAGGGGCCACGATTTTGTTAGAACATTGAAATTATCCCCAAAAAACTTGCAATATTAACTATTTGACAATGTAGTAATAATGTAGAAGATTAGTTACCAAAAATAAAACTTAAAAAAAATGATGAAATCTTTTTTTCCTTTATCTGTAACGCTAGATCCCATGAGTTTTTTTTTACTGTAGCACGGCAAAGTGACTGCACTATGCCTGATGGTAAGCACAGTACAATCCAAAAATAATAGCAACCACCGATTGACATACTATCCATCGCCGGTCGCCACTAACATGCCAGCCTGTAATAAGCTGGATAAGCACAGGGCGATCCCGAAACGCGACCCGTAGAAGTGAATCACTATGACGGGCTTTTTCGCCATATACATGGTGGTTGCGACCCAGTCGGGCTGTAAAACCCTACCACCCCGCTTGCGCCATTGCCTCGTTCGTTATTCAGCAGGGTGCACCACGTGCAGGTGAGGTTGGCTTGGGTGTCTCAAGTCTTATGATGTTATTCGACACCCCTTATACCCCATAATAATTATAAATAGTAATAAATTAATTGTATATCGCTAGATATAATCAAGTAATTACCTAAAGCCGCTACGAGTATTGTGATATTTGTAAATTTACATAAAGAGGCTACGTTTCTATTAAAAGGAGGTAGTTTTAATTCTATAGCTTCCGCCGTCTTTATCAATTTGGGCCAACGTCGCGCTATGTATAATAATATCAGAGAACCCACAAGGCTTGCAAAGTAGAAAAGGAAGTTAGCTGAAAAATAAAACAATTTAGTACCCTTTAGATAATAGATTATTACATAGTAAATTATCCAACATATGAAATAACAATTCGATAAAACTGCAACCCATTGAATGTATGATAGTTATAATACAAGTTATATTGGTCGTCAAAGTACATCTTTTTTTTTATATCATATAGGAGGCAAACGAATATGCGAGTCACCTGTTGTTAAGCGATCGCCGCCGTCCATAGACACTAGCAACCCCAGAGGAGTCGCAAGTGCGCTGCTAGCCTTTGTTTGGGGGAATGTAGAGAAAGGAAGAGGAGAAAGGAGAGGAGTGGGGAGGGGAGGTGAGATGGGTATCCGGCGTTCTCACTGACCGAACGAAACGCAACAATGCAAGCGCTGTTACTTGACGTCGGTTTTCTCTGAAAGGGTGGTGCTACCTCGGACGAGCCGACCCATTCATAGTGAAACCAATAATAGCTTCAGCGTGGCTCTTCCACCTACTTCTCAAATATGATTAAATTAAACTTCTGAGCACAATTAATTGGTCCTATTTAATTTACACGGTTTTACTTTTTGTTTTTACCTTAAGCCGTTTCTTCCTTCCACTGTTATTTCAGTATTCATACAATTCATACATCATAGATTCAATCATACAATTCCTCAGAAAATTCACCATAACTTGGATTTGGATCTTTTACCAGATAAGATAAGATCGTTTCTAAAGTATTATTTGTGTATTATATAGGTGGTGGAACCACGCTGAAGTTACTACTCATTTCAGTATGAAGAGTACTCGCCCGGGGTAGTACCAACCTCTCACAAAAACACCAACGTGAAGTAACAGTGCTTCCTTCTTCCTTCCAACTTCCTTCCACCCTCTGCTCCCTCTCCCTTCACATCCCCTCAAACACAAACTGGCAGCGCACTTGCAACTACCCTGGTAGATACACTAGCAATAATGTCTATGGACGGTAGTGATCACTTAACATCAGGTAACCCACCTGTTCGTTTGCCTACTATGATACAAAACGATTATATCCGTCTATAGTCATATTTAATTTTTAAATATTGAAAAAAGTGTTGAAATATCCGGCTATTCTTTTGCTGGGCTAGTTTTAAAGATGCATATAAATTAAGTTAGTTTAATGGTACAAAGTTTGAACATGCATTTTAAAGAGACAAGTTTTTGGCGGGATTTTAGTCTGTTATGTAGTGAATTTAATATTTTATTTATAATCTTGTGTTATTTGACTCCATATTTTATAAATTTGGGGATGTTTTACGTAATATAGTCTATTGTGTATAAGTGAAGTGAATGGAAAAGAATACCGCGGAGCATGAAATTCTGAAATGCCACGAAAACTTCTTGGAAGGTTCTAACAAGGGAGCCTCCATCTTGTTAGAATATTGAAATATGGAAATAATGAAATAATCACACGATGCTCGTAATACAACTAACTACACGACAATGGTAGAAATAATCTGAAAGATTGGTTGCCAAAACTAAGTTTAAAAAAATCCCTTCCATATTTGGTTGGGGAAGAAGTATACTAATTTCTAGCTAAGTAACAACTTTTTAAATAATTTAATAACAACATAATTATGACTGTTGTTCTATTTAAAGTACGCTATAAAAAATTAAAAACTGCATGCATATATATACAAGAGATTAAAGAAATAGTGTACAAAACCGCGCGCTCCTAACGCGCAAGTTATCCTTGAACCAAAAAATTACTATCAAAATTCTATCCAGATGAAATCGCGGTTAAAAGTTAGTATAAAATAAAGTCATTCGACCTCATGCAAAATTTTCTCTCACACAAAAGCCCTTTGCTTCAACGTTGAAACAAGGTCCCTGGGATTATCGAAGATACCCGGATCTCAAAACAAATCTCAATCAACATACTGTATTCAATGTTGATTGCGTCCTTAAAGCCGGATAAATATCGAATTTGCTGGAAATAAGATGAAATTTGAATTGATTCAAATGATATTAATTTTTTTTTGGTTTGTTTTATAAAAAGTACATGTTATAACGATTCTTTTGTAGTGTGAATCATTTATATTGTGAAGAATATTGTCAATAAAAGAAAAATATTCCATTTTACTTAAATATTATCGCATAGTAAGTACATAAAAGTTGTGTTTGATTTTATACGTTTTATATATTTCATACCATATCTTTCGAATTAAAACTCATTTCCTATTCATTTATAGCGGTATAGTCACAGTTTTAATATAGCTTCACAGGTTGGGAATCTCTAGCTAATATCATTATATCTTATACCTTTAAACGAGTAATTCTTGTATATTTTTATTTTCAGGATCTCGGAAACGACGTCATCTATTTCCGTGAAACTTAGTATGTAGGTAATTTAGGGGATGATAAATCGATATATTTTACTATTTTATATATATCGATAGATTTTATTCACAAATAACTTTTATAGCTGAGTTTTCAGGCAATGAAAAAATATAGCTAGAATATAAAGGAAAATTTCGCCGGCGCTGTCAAAACAAAAATAGCTCAGGTGGAAATCGGTTGCTTCGAAAATCCGTGTAACCCCAGTTCGAATCCGATTGATAGCAGAAGAGATATATTTATTTAAAATTTTTGTTTTGTGAAAAAAAAAAAAATTATAAGGCAAACTTAATAGTTTATTTTAATTTAAAAAAATAAATAAAAAGAGAGATCTCGGTTACGAACTGTGATTAGACAGATCTTCGAAGTAGCCGATTTCCATCGGAGCTATTTTTATTTTGGTAGTGGCGGAAAAATTTACCTTTGCACTCTAGCTATATTTTCTCATTGCCTGAAAACTCAGATAAAAAAGTTTTCTATGAATAAAATCTTGCTAAATCGGTTTATCGTCCCCGAAATCATGTAGGTACATATTAAGTTTCACGTAAATAGCTGACGCCGTTTCTGAGATCCTGCATATATAACAATATAAAAATATACAAGAATTGCTCGGTTAAAGGTATTAGATAGATATATGTCTCTACATTTGGCCACTTGAAAGCCAAAGAGTATATGTATAGATATTTAATTTTTTTTTATAACCACCATACATTAGTTATAAAAAAAAAAACTGAACATAGTTGTGGCTAGAATTAGCTGATCATATAATAAGCCACGTCAACGGCTATTCCCTTCTTTCAACATAAAGCAGACAATCTAAATTCTAAGTGCGGTGTTTGAAAACTTTTTGCTGTATTAAATGTTGATAACGATTTACATCTATTTAATAAATACATGAAAGCTTGAACATATAAAAAACTATTACTTACTGATGCTCGATAAAGATACTCCATACTGAATTAACCAATAACAAGTCATTACAAACATCAATACTTGTCCGAATAATGATGCCACGTAGTATACGGAATATGGAGTCCGTAAAGAAAAACTGCAAGTAAAATGATTACTTGTATCACAACATTTAAAGAAAAAAAGTAAGCTATCATTTTTGGCACCAAAAAATAGTCAAAACTTCTAAATCTCTTGTTATGCATTTACAAATGTATACCAATGCACACAAATACAATACCTACAACCGGTAGGTGATAGAGCCACGCTGAAGTTATAACTCGTTTCAGCATGAATGGATCGACTCGTCCGGAGTAGTACCAAATGGCCCAGAGAAAACCGACGTGCAGTAACAGTGTATGCATTGTTGCGTTTCGTTCGGTAAATAAGAGTGCCGGAGGCCCAGGTGGAGGAACGGGGAGTTTCTCCCTTCTCCTTGCCCTCCTTACCTCTCTCCCCCTGCCCCACCACCACATGCTGGCAACGCACTTGCAACTCCTCTGGTGTCTATGGACGGTGGTGATCACTTAAGATCAGGTGACCCACAACTTCGTTTGCCTCCTAAGACATAAAAAAAAACAATTTGTACAGTTTAGCAAACAGAAAACTTCATTTAGCTAAGGGGCCTCTAGGGAACGAATAAATTATTTTCTTTTAAAGAAATATAAACAAAAATATTTAACAGGGCATAAATATAGTGACCAAACGTTAAAATAATCTAATTCGAAAAGGGGACACTCAAAGAACGATAATGTGTCTCGAAGGATTAAGGTTTCCAACAGACACGTTAAGTTATATACAAATAGATGTATATATTTGATATAATTTTGGTTGTACAGGTATTCGGTCCTAAGTATCTTTGATATAGAGTTAATTATTGATAAAAAGGAATATGTTCATATTTTTATAAACTAAATAAATAGGTACAGTTGTGAATTTAGATGTAGGAGATAATTTCTAAAACTATTAAATCGATTTTAAACGTTCTTTTAATATCAGAAATCTTCGATTAAGTATTTGGTTATAATACACTATGTTTTATTATATTATAGTGAATATGCAAGAAATTAAAAAGAGTTGTTAGTTACAAGCAGAAAGATTCAACAATTTTATTAAAAGCGGTTTTTGTTGCAGAAATGTTGGAAACACAGCATAACCTTATATTTCTAATACTTCAACTTATCTTAGAATGTGTTTAGTAATTTGTCCGTAAAGGAGTAACAGGTATACATCTATCCTCGAAAACTATCTTGTTTATAATATTAACTAGCGGGCAAAGAGGACATTGTCTCATAAAAAAAACTTAACAAATCATATACCTAAGCTTCATGAATCACTTTAGTTTAGTTTAGCTACTGGTGAAATCCACATAAAAATCCGTTCAGCAGTTTTTGAGTTTATCGCGAACAGACAGACCGACGTAGTAAAGGACTTCGCTTTATAACTTTATGTTATATGCATCTATGATATGGAATGTTGAAAATGCATAAGACGACTGCGATATTTCATACATTCTAGATAAATGTCACTTTTAGTTATTTTGCGGTTCGTTTGCGGTACAGACATCATTCGTACTTTTTGGAACGAAGTTCCTTACGGCAGGCTTAAAGGAGATAGGGATTTTGCTGCGCGACCGAACTGAAAAAAATGTGATAGTAAAACCGTAACGAAAAGTGCGTGGAATAAAACCGTTAAATGAGAGGTGCGCAGGCACACATGCGAGTAGTATATAACCTTTCTCTTTCTCCTTTTTTGTAATTATTTCTATTTCTATGTAATTTTATGTTGTCAAACAAAAATAAAGAGACATATTTTGTTATTTTAATTGATAATTTGAATTACGATTACATAAAATTTAGCAAGGGTTTTTTTTTTGCAAATTGTGTCGAATCTACATTAGTCGAAGGAACTTTTGGCGGAAAACTCCGTCAAAAACTTCCATACGTCGTTACCGTACAAACAGACACGGGACTTTGCTTTGTAATATAAGTATAGTAACTTGAGTACAACACAATTATTAAATTCCTGTAAACATACGCCAGAATAATATGATTAAACCAATTTAATTCAAACATACAAATGTTACAGTAAACGTGTAAAATGATATAATAATTTTAATGAAACGGTATAAGGTTGACGAATGGCTGCTCTTACCACAATGTGCCGTCATATGTCAAACTGCGACACCATTTCCCTAAATGAAAACATTAAAACATCTCTGTTGTACGATATATACCTCTCTTTGGTGTAATCTCATTCACAGCCATTTTGTTCTATGCACAGTTACATTTGCTGTTCCAAATATTACTGATATTTGTCATCATTCTGTAGGTGGTAAAGCTTTTTTTTTCGAACTGACTACGCTATTGACCCAGCAAGGTCTTAACAGCTTCACCGGACTACGATGGTAGAGACTATTACTGGTTTCAGCATGAATGACTCGGCACGCTCGGGGTAGTACCACACGACCCACAAAAACACCTACGTGAAATAATAGTGCTCGTATTGTTGCGTTTCGTTCGGTCAGTAAAATCGCTGAAGGACAGTCTCCCTTTCCCACTCTGTTCATTTGTCACCAGGTGACCCAACTGTTCATTTGCCTCCTTTGATATAAAAAAATCCTAATATAACAAATATTATTAATGTGGAAGTGGAATTATTCGTTTTATTGCGTCTTTCGACCGATCATCATATTTTGCATACAGAAAAGCGTTGACATACAAAAACCCAAGATACATACTAAACGTCTCACAGTCGGCACACAAAAATGAGTGCATAATTTTGGGTTATGCAGTCATTTCAAATAGCCTCGCCTCGCTTACGTCCTTCTAAAAAGAACTTTGATTTATTCAGGTAAGTTTGTATTTGCAAAATCATAAGTTTATCGCATAACTATAACCACGTATGTACATACATATATTGGGGAGTTTTAGCTGCCGGTTATGAACCCTACTTTTATTCGAGGTTTAACTCAAATGTGTACTAACAAAAGCGAAGCCGCGAGCAAAAGATAGTTAAGAAATATATAAAAACGTTAATAAATAAGAATACCGAATTTACTCTTTTTTATTGCATGTTGTACAATCCTGTTACTTTCCTTCTGATTTTAAATCTAACTATTAGTTCCAGAGCTTAGCGCATTGAAAAAGATTAAAAAACAAATATTCCCTTGAGTTTCGTATTATACGAATAAATAATAGATTATATTCGTAGTAACAAGCATTTATATTAATTGAAGTAAGGAATTATTCCTCTAAGCATGATAATTATCATAGAGGCGCTGTTATAACAAGTGCTACCGAGTAGATAATAAATTCATGTAATTAACATTCTCGAGCTTTATTAAAACTGTACGTCTTGAATATTCTAAGCGGGAAATTATATTAAAATCATTATAGAGCTATTTCTTCTTCGTAATTCAGTTTTAATTTTTACTAAGTTTTAACAGCAAATTTACTCTCATTTCATTCGCAAACTATTTATAATATTAGGAAAGACACATTTCATCCTTCTTTTTATTTCCTTTTGAAATCAAATAAATCTTATTAAAAGGTAAAAACACCGAATAGACGTTAGAGTTTGTATTTATAGCGAATTTCTTTTGGGAGAATTAGTATGTGATTTCATCTGCATAAGTTATTATCTTGACAATGTAATTTATGTACAAAGAAAGAAATACACTGAAAATGAAAATACACTTTGCTTACCTATTGCTTATTTATTTGTAAAGAGTTATCCGTTTATCCTCTCCCCAGCGCATGCACATCATACCGCTTGCACTACTTCTTACCCGATTAGGCCTCCTACGGCAACGGCTCAAGCCTAGGATCGATCCTTCGGTAGGGAGCCCTTGAGTGCGTTTCTTGCGCGATACGGTGACACACAAATATACATCATCGCTACAACATTACACGATCACCCCCACACACGTACACGCCTAAACGCTTTTTTTTTTTCGAAATGTCTACGCTATTAACCCAGCAAGATCTTAACAGCTTCACCGGACAAAGGCCTAAACGCTTAGACATTAAAGTGGAAGGGTTTACTTTTTTTCCCTTATCGAACTGAAAAATTCTCAATTTTCCGAACATAAATATATGGAGGAGTTGTTGAGGCGTGTATGCTTGGTACACATATACATTTCAACAACTCATACATATATGAAGAGTTAGCTAGGTTAGCTAAGATAGGTCGCGATTTTGCATGCAACAGGCAACAGTCAAGCCGAGGTGTGCCGTGCACCCTTGAGCTGGTTGCCAAAATAAAATCGGCTGAGTGCCTTAAGCGCTCGCCTTAGTGGTCCGGTGAAGCTGTTAAGACCTTGCTGGGTCAATAGCGTAGTCATTTCGAAAAAAAAAGCCCTACTTCTTCAAAGAAACATAAGTAACTCAACGTGTAGTATTCATAAAACCATAGTTTCTTAACACTTAATTTTAGATTAAAGAAGATATCTTGTTTTTTTTTTTTTTTTTAGTTAAGGACATATAAGAAGTAAAACTAAAAAAATATTAGATCGAAATATATTTAGAGGTTATTACATGATGTATACGTAACGGTAAATTGATTTAATATTGTGTCTATAGATAATAAACTAAACATTTATAAACTAACTCACATACAATATTAAAATTAAGCAGTAATTATTGTAACCGAACAACTGTCTCATCGTCACTCTGAATCTAATCCATAATACCAGTAAGTTTCCACTCTGACGTTTATTATTATTACTATTATAGTAACTAAACCAAACTGCAAAACTAAACTACGAGTGGTAGATGCACATAATAGACAGAAATCCAAAATAGACGTGCGAGGTCATCACGTCAGGTCAGGATCACGCCGCCATGGTCTGGGAGTAAATTTCGCTCCTGCACACCAGACTAGGCCCCCCTCGGCAACGGATCAAGCCTAGGTCCGTTCCCTCAGCGTGGAACCCTTGAGTACGCTGCTTGTGCGATACAGTGACACTAAATCTTACATCACTGCAACAATATTACACATATCACCTCCACACATGTTCACGCGCACATGCTTACACATGAAAGTGGAAGGATTTTATTTTTCCCTTATCTAACTGAAATAGTTTAGAAAAATTATCCAACACAAAATACGTATAAGTGTTGTCGAGGTTCGTATGCTTGGTACACATATATGTTTCAATAACTCATATAAGTATGAATATGTAGCTTAGCTTAGGTTAGCTCAGATAGGTCGCGAATTTTTTGGACTGTTTTCTTGTTGTTTGATTGGATTTGGCGTGTCTGCCGGACTTTGAGTTACTGCCTCTTGGTCACTGTGTGACTTTTTGGTCTCTAGTGCACCATGAGTGCGAAAAGGAGTATTAAAACCAGGCTTAGGAGTGTTAGCGGGGTGGGGAAGATTGTCTACTGCTCTGACACGGAGCTGGAGAACAGGGCGGCTCCAAAAGTGAGCACGCGCGGCAGGGGGTCTACCCGAATGCGCGGGAGTGGTCGGGGGATAATGGGGGAGGCCGACGGGTCATTTTACCGGGCTTTGGCTGGCGGCGTGACTAATGTGGAGTTAGTTCCCGGCTCTGCCACTAGCTCCGCAGTGGTTTCGGTTGCCGGATCAGCTGCTGGCTCTCTGCCTAGCTCCGAGGTGGAGTCAGAGGGGGTGGACGTGGACGTTTTAGACGCCCAGAGGTTGAAGGCGCTCGCTAGCTCGCAGATTACATGTATCTACGAGACAGTGAGGAAGTCGAGAAACCTGGCGGGCCCTTGCAGGGGGGCGTTGAAAGCCGCTGCCAGGACCCTGCAGGAGGTCGTCAAGTCGTTGGTGGAGCGAATTGAGGGGGAGGAGAATAGGAAGCTGCAAAGGGAGGTAAAGAACCTCCGCCGACAGGTTGACGACCTGAATGCGGAAGTCTCAGCGTGGCGGAAGAAGGCGAACGCTAAGAGGCAGATGCCTCCGCCTCCTCCCCGCATGCCGGCACTGGCTGAGCCTGAGTGGCGACAGGCCCTCACCGAGGCGGTCGATAATTTTCGCACGTCGTTCGGCAATATGCTGAACGCACGTGTGGAGAATCTGCAGAGGCGTCTCTCTCCAGAGCCGTCCATTCGTCCGTCCCTGGCTAGAGACAAGAAGAGGAGCGAAGGGAATGGCGCGGCGAATCCTATCGTGAAGGCGCCTCCGGCCCCAGCAGTAGCCCCGTTGGGCATAGACTGGGCCAAGCTGCCGACCCCGGCGGTGGCGACGGATGGTCCGGCGTGGTCCACAGTTGTGGGCCGCAAGAAGAAGGCTGCCAAGGCCCAGGCTGCAGCAACAAAGGCCCGAAATGCGGCCCCTAAGGCCCCGCCTGCCAGGCCGAAATTGCCTCCCGCCCGCCAATCGGCTGCGGTTATTGTAACTTTACAGGACACCGCAGCCAGCAATGGGTTGGGCTATAGGGAGGTAATGATGAAGGCGTGCGAGCACGTCGCCCTGCCCCATATGGGCATCGGCGACGTGCGGGTTAGGCCAATCGTCGGTCTTGACGATTCGATGTCCGGGGAGGAGGTATTGGCGGTCGTGGTGACAAAGGCCGAATGCAGGGCGGAGGCCATTAAGGTCGGAGAGGTGAGACAAAATTAGGGGGAGGGGGGCTTGGTGCAGTTCACATGACGCTCCCAGCGGAGGCGGCTAGGAAGCTTGTAGAGGCCGGCAAGCTCCTGGTAGGGTGGAGCGTCGTACCCGTCCATCTGTTGGAGGAGAGGCCCATGCGCTGCTTCAAGTGCTTCGCCGTGGGTTACACCCGCACACTGTGTCCGTTGGAGGAAGACCGGAGCAGCCTCTGCTTCCGGTGTGGGCAGTCTGGCCACAAGGTAGCGGCTTGTACAGCCACCAAGCTACATTGTGCCTTGTGTGCCGCCGGTGGAAGGGGTGCCGAGCACTTCATGGGGGGCGCGAGCTGTAAGCCGCCTCCCGTGAAAGGCCTGCTATTCCCACCAGGGCCACGACTTCCTTAGACGTCAACGTAGACCCTGGGTGGACGTGGGGAGGTTCGCCTCCTACGTTCGTCCTTAAGCCGGGCCAAGGGGAGATCGGTCGGGGGGCTGGTCTCTCCATTGCATTGGTTCAGCCGTCTGGGAGACAGTCTATGCGTGCCAGGCTGTCTCTCTTTAGCGGGTGGCCCAGGATCTTTCTTTCTGGGCCGGCCGCCGGGGGACATGCGGAATACTTCTTCATCCCTTGTCCTCCATTATGGCGGTAGTAGGCACCCATGGGATTTTAGTCCGTGTGAGTCGGACATCACCCACTCTCCCCCCCGGGAGGGTGGCGTATCCATAAAAAAAAGGTACTTGGGCCCCATACTGGATGGGCGCTAGTGGTTCGAGCCCCACTTTGCGGGGCTCGGGCCGCGAATTGCTAGGGCGGCGTTGGCACTCGGCCAGTTGCTCACCAATATTGGGGGGCCGGGTGCCGGGTGCCGTCGAATCTTCATTGGAGTCATGTGGGCGATGGCCGCCTACGGGGCACCGGTCTGGGCTGATATCCTCGGTGCCACCAACGTACGCGCGCTGCGCAGTACGCAGCGTACGGTGGCACTGAGGGCAATCCAGGCATACCGGACGGTGTCATCGGCGGCGGCCTTTACGCTCGCCGGCTCCCTTCCCTGGGAGCTGGAAGCTGGGGTGCTCGCTGTCGTGTACGAATTCACGGCGGCGAGGAAGCGTAGTGGGGAGCTTCCGGCTTCTAGGGAGATAGAAGTTAAAAGGCGGGAGTTGCGGGAGGGGGCTATAGGGAGGTGGATGCAGCACCTGGCGGACGCGCGTTTCGGAAGGCACACCGTTGACGCTGTCCGCCCAGTCCTGCGGGAGTGGATTGGGAGGAGATGGGGCGTCCTGTCGTTCAGGCTGGTGCAGGTGCTGACTGGACACGGTTGTTTCGGGTGGTACAGTGACCGTCTTTACCAACGGAGGACCGGCAGGAGGAGGCGGCGCATTGCCCAACTTCTTCTGCTATCGTAGCCGGACCTGAGGAGATGTAGTCGGGGGGCTCATCTCCTCATTGCACAGGTTCGGCGGACGAGGGGGGGCAGCTGGCGTGTATCTAGCTGCCTCTCTATAGGTAGGAGTCCGGAGGCAACCTTCCGTCGGGTGGACCGTTGGGACGGCTATTCAAGGGGAATAGCGTAGAACGGTCCCTTGCCGCCCCAACATCATAGTCTGTCGGTACACCGTGGGGTTTTAGTCCGCGTGAGTCGGACATAACCCATTCTCTCCCCTGGGAGGGTGGGTATCTATAAGGGATTTCCCCATGTAAAAAAAAAGTTATAGGTCCCGAATTGCCTCCTTCTGTGAGGAGGTCGTCTCACACAAAGAGGCTGCGGAGAGGGTTCGCGAGGAGGACTCTCTAAGAATCTAAGAATTGGTAGGAGGAGGTGCGAGTTTACGCGCCTTCTCCCGTCATCATAGCCGGACTTAGGGAAGGAGGGTCAGGGGGCTCATCTTCCCATTGCACAGGTTCGGCGGACGAAGGAGACGGCCGGTGTGTACCCGGCTGTCTCCTTACAAGACAAGGCCCGGCGGCGGCACTTTTGCTGCTGGGCCAACCGCTGGGGCGCCACGATGAAGTCTATAGAGTTCTCGTGCCGCCCCAACTATAGCGGAAGACGTACACCGTGGGGTTTTAGTCCGTGCGAGTCGGACATAACGTCATAAACATCACGTCATAAGACATAACGTCGGGCGGATGGACTTCCATAATGGTTTTCTTCACGAAAACAACCCGTGCACCCTTGAGCTAGTTGTCCAAATAAAATCGGCTGAGTGTAATAAGCGCTCGTCTTAGTGGTCCGTTGATGCTGTTAAGACCTTGCTAGGATAAAAGCGTAATCAGTTCGAAAAAAAAAAAACGTGCTGGTTCCGTATGGTAGGGTAGCTTTTAGCAGAACTTTTTTTTTTTGTACAAAGAATAATAACAGATAACCCAACCGCAATGCGTTCCTTATGATTGCTTGTTTGTTTGCAAGCTAGTTTTATTGGAAAAACATTTTTCACCATATTAATGCGTTGTTAATTGGAATTTACGTTTTTTTTTTATTTAATACCTATATATTAATTGTAGTTTCCGGCCCGTGACACCACGAGTGAAACGTATTTGTGGCCTGTTTAGAAGAAAGATTGAGTACCACTGGTCTAAACAATACCTCCTCTAGATATTTCTTTTACGTATACAATTTTACTATTATTTTTTTTTATATCATGGGAGGCAAACGAACAGGTGGTTCACTTAATGTTAGGTGATCACCACCGTTCATAGCACTAGCAACACCAGAGTAGTCGCAAGTGCGTTACCAGCCTGTGTTAGGAGAGGAGGGAGGAAAAAGGGAATAGGAGAGGGGAAAAGTGAGGAGAGATGGGCCTCCGGAGTTCTCACTGACCGAACGAAACGCAACAATGTAAGCACTGTTACTTCACGTCGGTTTTCTGTGAGAGGGTGGAGCTACCTCGGGCTAGCCGACCCATTCATTCTGAGGCCAGTAATAGCTTCAGCGTGGCTCTACCACCGACAGCGTGGCTCTACTACCTACACTTATGTCTTTTGGAGTTTTTGGCGGAATTTTAGTCTGTCATGTAGTGGATTTTATGTTTTATTCATAATCTTGTGTTATTCGACTCTATATGTTGTAAATTTGGTGGTGTCTAACGTAATACAGTTAGTTTATTGTGCATAAGTGAAGTGAATGGAAAATAATACCATGGAGCATGATATTCTGAGATACCACAAAAACTCCCTGGATGGTTCTAACAAGAGATCCACCATTTTGTTATAATATTGGTTCACATGACACTTAATATTGAAATGATTGTACGACGCTTGTAATATTATTGACTACGTGACAAAGGCAGTAATAATCTGTAAGATAGATTGCAAAAAAAAGCCTTTCTAAATTTAGAAATTCTCGTACTGTTCCCCCTTTAAGTATTTCAGAGACAACACAGTTTTATCTATTGATTATTCGTCTATATATATTTCTCATAAGACACCATAATGTGCAAATATTGTTAAAACAAACCAAACTAACCTCACTCTCTCGCTAGTAGGACAATTTAATCCAGATATAGGAAGCAACCCCATATAGCGACTGCATAATAAAGTGCATCTAATGCTTTTGTATAGCCCGTTATTTCCATTGGTTATAAATTTAAGTCTTTCTTCCATACCGCGTTTGTAAGTTGGTATATATTTGATCATATTTTGATCACAATGTATTAGATAAAGACAAAATTTCAAACTCGTGTCTTTTATATATAACCGTAAACAACGGATTGGATTCTAAGAACGCGGTTTTATATATAGAGATATATGGAAAATAAACATATTTAGGGACAGAGGCGAATCGAGCTAGTATGATTTTGTAATCAATAATCTGTTTATCTATATAAGATATTTTCTAATAAATTCAGGATTAGGATGACACAGTCAGTCAAACACAATTGAGTTTCTCTGTAAGAAAAGATTTATTGTTTTAAAATACATGAAATAGAAGTATGTATTTACTTAGTACGTTAGAAAAACTTACGTACCTGTAAGAAAAGAAACGACATTTAATGTTATTATTAACAATGTCTGTTCCTAATCACAATTAGAATACTTTAACAATGGAATTAATATTATAAATTATTGTTTTCTCTTAACAATCATGAGACGCTTATAGATTATATTTTCCATAGATCACAAACGTCATCTGTCAATCGAGTGTGCGTTCAATGACGTTTGATGCACGGAAAAGTTCAAATTAAAGAAAATTATATTTTTTTCTTTACATCTATATATTTGTGGGAAAGAATAAACTTATGATAAAAATATCTAATTGAGTATTTTACATATTTATCTACTTTTGATACGTACAGTGAAGGATTGCTCAAATGACTAGTATCCAGTGGGATCATTAAAAAATCAAAGGGGAATGACTTTTGTGTTTTGATATATCATCTGAGAAAAAAGATTATGTTAAGACTACGACTTGTAAACTGATGCAAAATCGAATTAAAGATTACTTCTTCAGACTCCATTGAATTATGACTCATGTGTGTGATATATATATTCGATTCAATATCACTAATGTTTTTTTACTACACTAATAACGAATATGATGGTCTCACAACCAATAGACGTGCATGAATTATATGTCTTACCAACATAATAAATTGTGCTTCAACAAATCGTCTTCCGATCTAGTTACCACTTGCACCATGGTGGTACTGATTCTTGTTCATATATAACCTTTTTTCTAAAACTTTAAGTTTATAAGTTATAGTTGCTGGATGGCTCTCTGATGTTTTAGTGACGTGCTGAACAATACTTGAAACGGTTGATATGTTGTAATGTGTCGTGTAAATGTGATAAATTTGTTTTTTTTTTATACTAATGGTGGCAAACTAATATCCGGATCACTTGATGGTAATTGATTATCGCCGCCTATTAGCACTCGCGACATGACGGGAATCACAGATGCATTGCCTGCCCTTAATAAGGGAGTACGCCCGTTTCTTGAGAGTTTGCAAATTGTATTGGTCTGGAATCGCTGCCGTTGGAAGTTCATTGGTCCTTAGTTTCATAGTCTGGATTTAGGCCACCATTAGTGAGATTGTTCTTTGCCCATTGTTGGTGAGAGATTTTGTGTTGTAAGCGTTGATACTATCCGTAGTTGACTACTTACCCCCCTAGGCCCCTGTGTTGCTGCCATAACGACCGAATGAAATAAAACCTAGTGTCCGGTTCTATAAATATAGTTTCATTAGGTTTTTACAACGTCTAAGAAAATGAACTTATCCGCATTTAATGCGAAATTTTTCGTAGATTGTTCTAGATTATTTATTTTTTTATTGATTGTGCCTCTATCATTTTAATGCCATACGAAATGAAGTAAGCAGCTACTATATTACTTAAAGATCATTATTTAAAACCAGACACATATCTTACGAACTTTTATCTTACAAGGTTTATTCTGAATAATTCTAAAGATATGTGACACCAAAAAAAAAAAAAAAAAAATTGCACATTTGAGAATCGCGCACATAGTTTGCTTACGTATAGGACTCCCAAGCGAGCCATATATTTTGTTATTTCTAAATTTCTTTAAATAAATCTAGAAAAGTTTTTTAAAACGTAAATTAATCTAGGCCTTCAAAACGCGTGGGCACGAAGCGTTTACTATTTGTGCTAATCCGGTCCTGTTCAGTGAAGCGTTGAAGGGAGGAAATTACATAAACAAAAATAAACTGAATGGAGCTTCGACTCGTAAAGATGAAAATAAACAAAACGCTGACACTTGTTATTGGATAAGCGATGTTATTATTTTTAATAAAAATATTGGTACACAGTTTGATGTGTTTTCGAAATGAAAATATTTTTATTCGTTTTGTATAGTGAACGATAGTAACCGTACCGTCATGCTCGGGTAGCAACCGGTAGTAACATCGGCATGCAATAGAGTATACTCGGCTCTCGTCGTCATCAACTACGCGTTTACATGCCTATCGTGTGACCATAAGCACAAAGATTTATTTATATTTTATTTATAAACTATCGTCTCGCCCCGGCTTCGCGTAGGTGCAATGTATGAATGAATAACATTAAGAATGAGATACATTAGAGGAAGTTTGAAAATAGCGTCAGTGACAGAGAAGTTGAGGAGTAATAGGTTAGCATGGTATTGGCTTGACATGAGGAGAGATGAAAACTATGTAACTAGAAAGTGTTAAGTATGATGTTGGAAGGATATAGGAGTAGAAGAAGACGGAAAAGGTATGGATGGATTGTGTGAAAAATGATATGTGTATAAAAGTTGTGAATACTGAGATGGCATCTGACAGGGGAGAGTGGAAAATGAAAACATATTGTCCTGACCCTAGGTGGGATAAGGATGAGAAGATGATGATATAGTAGAGAGAAAAAGGCGCGCTAAGAATTTAGATCATTACATAATCTATTCTAATACTGGTAGATATGTGGATAGGCTGTAGGTGATAGAGCCAAGCTGAAGTTATTACGGGTTTCAGCATGAATGGCTCGGTTCGCCCAGGGTAATACTACCCACTCACCGACGTGAAGTAACAGTGCTAGCATTGTTGCGTTTCGTTCGGTCAGTGAGAGCGCTGGAGGCCCATCTACCCTCTCCTTCCTCTTCCCTTCCTTCGCCTCCCCTAATACAGGCTGTCAACGCACTTGCGACTTCCCTGGTATTGCAAATGTCTATGGATGGTGGTCACTTAACATCACATTACCCACCTGTTCGTTTCCTCCTGAGATATAAAAAAACAGCAATAACTACATTTCATAGCAATAGTAAAAAAAATAGATGGTAAACAAGAAATAAATCCTTAAATCCACACACCGTCACATATAGCGCATGTTTGTAAATAAAACCCACCGGGAGTAACAAATCTTCCGCTCAGCACTTTAGTGGTTTCACGCATCCCTTCATATAAAGCAAGTCAACAAAAGGTGTTATTTATACAATTGAGAAGTGAGAGAGAGTTCATACTAGTAAGCTGTTTCCCATCTTTTAAACACAATCAAGTAATTTAACTTACTAACGAAGCAACTTATAAGACTATTTCTTATTTTTTGTTTACTCCAATTTATTAATCTTTGAAAGTATTTGTGGAATTATAAAGTCTTTTTTCATTCTAGATATAGCCTTTATTGACGAAATTCGTAGCTCATATAACATCACTCTCTATATTTTCGAAGCGGAACAATTATTACACAAAGGTAAGTCAGAAAGTAAACAAAGTGAAACGTAGTGTGAGTATGCATTATAGCGTGGTACGGGGAGACGAAAACCGAGCGTCACCGCGAAGGGTCGAACTGTGAATGCCTGTGCCAGCAAAACACCTTGCCGCGTGATTTAGTGGCACAGTCGGCTCCCGATGTAACATTTAATCTTGTTATATTTGTGGACGGGATAATATGGAATACTCCAAACGTTGAGCTATAAATTAATATTATTAGGACATTGTCCTTTTTGAGACATGTCTAATCTGCATTGAAAGAAAAGGTGAACGACACATAATAGTTTTTTGAAATGAAAGTTTTATTAGCCTCGTCCTAGTATAAAACTAGAAGAAAGGAAGCGATATTAAAAAGAAACAGACATATACATGTGTAATATATACTGTACGAAAGAATGGGATAGAATACGTTGAACAGTGTTTCTTACTTATGTGGTCCCTTTGATTAGTACGTAATATCACGTATTACGAAGCCTTGAAAAAAAGTGTAATAACTCGCATGATGTATTATTATTGTTCAAGTGTATTGTTTATATGTATATTTCATCATTTTTTGACAGTTTAACCGTTAGTTCATATTAACTGTAGTATATGTCTTTATGAGAATGGACACTGCTTCTTATAAATATCTAAAATTTAATAAACTAAATTTTATGAACTTATTGTTGTTGTTTCGATAACGTTAAACAATGAGGTAAAATACGAGAATTAAAATGTATAGAATAAAATAGCGTTTTTTTTTTAAATTATAAAATATATGATTAAAGATATAGATTGTTTACTTTTCTCAGCTATAGGAAAATGAACTGGTTGTCCATATTACGTAGCTGATACGCGTTATTAGTTCGATATATAGATACACATTACAGCTTTCCCAGTCCGTTAGTGGTATCTGCCGCAAAAAATTAACCTGTACCCAACGCTGCGCAGTGTGGAAGACGTCCGCGACACATTTTTACCGACCTCCCTGATTTAATCACGTCAGCGAACGATCAGTACAAGCCTGTCTCTCCAAAAAGAGCGTGTTCACGCCCACGTCACGTCACAGATCACGTCGTCGTGTTCTAGGGGTAAATTTCACTCCCGCACACCAGATTAGGCCTCTCTTGGCAGCTGCTCAAGCCTAGGTTCGATCTCTCGCTATGGAGCCGTTGAGTGCGTTGCTTGCGCGATACGGTGACACAAAAATATACGTCACTGCTACAACACTAAACGATCAACCCCACACACGTGCACGCCTACACGCTTACACAAGAAAATGGAAGGGTTTATTTTTTTCCTTATCGAACTGAAAAAACTCCAAATATTCCGATAATAAATAGTACCTGGGTGACCGAGTCTAGCTCGGTCCTCTAAAAAACATTTTTAAATCAAAATAAACTGTTAGGTTTGCCTCACAAAATTATGATTTTTTACAAAAAAGAATATTCGAACTGGGCTACATGGATTTTCGAAGCAACCAACTTCCACCTGAGCTATTTTTGTTTTGACAGCGGCGGCGAAATTTACCTTCACATTCTAGTTATATTGTTTTGTTGCCTAAGATCTCGGTTAAAAAAAGTTTTCTATGAATAAAATCTAGCTAGACGGATCTATCGTCTCCGAAACTATCTACCTACTAAGTTTCACGGTATTGGATGACGCCGTTTCCGAGATCCTGAATATATACAAATATAAAAATATACAAGAATTGCTCGTTTAAAGGTATTAGATATGGAGGAGTTGTTGAGGCGTGTATGCTTAGTACACATATACGTTTCAACAACTCATACTTATATGAATAGTTAGCTAGGTTAGCTAAGATAGGTCGCGATTTTGCATGCAACAGGCAACAGCCAAGCCGAGGTGTGCCGTGTACCCTTGAGCTAGTTGCCAAAATAAAATCGGCTGAGTGCCTTAAGTAAGCGCTCGCTTTAGTAGTCCGGTGAAGCTGTTAAGACCTTGCTAGGTCAATAGCGTAATCAGTTCGAGAAGAAAAAAAAAACATTGCAGCTTTGTAAAAAAAATATTATAAGTAAAAATTCAGGAGAAAATTACGACAAGATTATACGTGAACTGTCGTGCTTGTAATTTATTTTATTCGCCTTAAGAATTTTAAATTATAACTCACTTATCATTTGGATGCGGGTGACACGTAGCTTTGTTGTAGCAGCTCCCTGCGGCACGTAGCACAATAAATAAATGTTTCATTTAGAATGATGTAAATATACACATACATAGATGAAGTTTATACCTTATCACATTATTATAAACACCTTTTCTTGTACGTCTTTTCAAGTAAAATTTAATAATTAATTAAAATTTATTTATAGATGAGATAGAGACTTGGAATTTTGAACATAGCAGTAAATTGAAGTACAAATAACATGTAATTTGTCCCGAGATTTCATACACAAAAGACAGGATCTAGAGTATCATTATAAATATAAAAAACACACCTATAGGTGCTTGACTACGGACTATTAATTTATAAGGTGTTAGCTAATTGCATAGATAGAGTTTTTGGCGGGATTTCAGTCTCTCATGTAGTGGATTTTATATTTTATTCATAATCTTGTGTTACTTGACTCTATATTGTGTAAAGTTGGTGGTGTTTTATGTAATTTAGTTAGTTTATTGTGCATAAGTGAAGTGAATGGAAAATAATACCACGGAGCATGAAATTCTGAGATGCTACAAAAACTCCCTGGAGGGTTCCAACAAGGGATCCACCATCTTGTTAGAATATTGATTCACACGACGCTTGATATTGAAGTGATTGTACGATGCTTGTAATATTATTGGCTACGTGACAATGGCAGTAACAATCTAAAAGACTGATTGCCAAAAATAAAGTTTAAAAAAAAACTACATAGATAGACATTAGAAAACACTTTACCAGCCTGATATAGTTTCACCTTGATATTTCCTTTAATAAAATGAAACTCAGACACTCCGAGTGATTACTTTGCGTAAGACAAAATCAAAATACTCTTTATTCAATTTAGGCCCTGAAAACTTATGAACGTCAAACTACCAGCGGTTCGGAATACAACCTAGTCATCTAGAAGAACTGGCAAGAAACTCGATCTAGTTTATCTTTTCATAATACATTTTTTAATATAATAACAACATAGTAGATATATAAAGTTACATTCGTTTTTGGTGGATGCACAGACAACAGACTCACAAAGATGGTATAATGTAATAAAAATCGTTAAAAAAAACCTTAAAAATAATTGTTCACATTTTTCATGAGCGTATTCGTAAAGACAACATTTTTAATTTTCATTTTGAGACATCAACACCTATTTTTTTTATAATTACCACTGTTTTTACATATATTTTTTTGCCTATGCTTCATTTTTTAACACCACTCGATGACTAATAACGCTAGCACTGAACTCGCTTCACTATCTTTCGAGTATTCATTGATATAAATATATAATAGCATTACTGGTAGCCTATATCACATTAATTAAGTACAATAAGTAATATTTACGATAATTTTGCCAAATATCATCATTTTTATGAAACTAAATATGACCTCAATTGAACTAAAATCTCGTGGAAAACGCCTGTCGCAATCACGAAACATAACGAGGAATCAGGCATGAGCAGATAGGCATTTGTGATTATTACATTGGGTCCGATATATTTGACATACAGCAATACATAAAAAGTGTTTTAATAAAATAGATATTTGTAAAATTTATATGTTAATTATAATACAATATGAAATACGTCAATTTGAATCTTTGTAACTGATTCGGCACTTTCGGTGAACGAAAACAACGTGATGAAATCACAGCAATGTGGTAGCTCTTTTTCTGATTCCGCCTAGCTAACAACCAGCCTCAAGTTAAATATTTATCGCCAAGTACCTGGTGGAATGTTCCAGAAACTGCATTTAAGATCAAGTTCCGTCTTTGCGATTATCGTGATTACCATGTTAGACCAAGCCATCATTTAACATCCGGTGAGATTGTGGTCAAACGCTAAGCCTATATAGAATTTAAAAGATGGTAACTGTTTTAAAAATGAGAAGGCATTTATGTATTTCACTTGTCTTATTTTTGCATTTTATCGGTTTTAGCCTTTGATGTTGTCTATGAACGTGTTCAGATGAGGCTTTTTGCGTGCGAGTTGACTTGCGCGCTCCAAAATATATTGCGTCTAGATACCGCGTTTTATGTGCGTCTCTACACTGGGAAATGTCGCATAGGCTGGGTATGTTGTAGGAATAGACGACTGACGATTATGTCGAATCGGCCTGGAGTCACACGTAGTACTGGATGCAGCAATGGGGTCTGAGTATCTCGAGGCGTACGGCGCTCGCGCGTATCGTGCAGTCCAGAGTTACGCTCATTGCATACATTTTACGCGCGAGTTCGGAAACACGCGGTATCATCTAGATGGGATATATGTAGCTCTAGTATCTCGGGAACGCGCAAGTGTCTACGCGCCTCGCAAAACGCATTATCTGGACAGGCTCTAAGATGGTAAACGCGCTAAATCTAAAGTAGTACTGCTTAGACGCAGATTTTTATATTGAGGATAGTACCTAGCCAGGGGCCTAAAAACCTAATACAATACAAATTCAAATAAGTATATAACATCTATTATTGTAAAGAGTGCCTTTTAATTTTTTTATTAAATTAAACGCTTACGTTTTAATTTAAAATACATAATGTTGAGCCCCCAAACCAATCCTAGCGTACTCATCTGCAATTCTTAGATTACTAGAACATAGAGTGCTAAGGAGAGCGACATTTAGTAAATTGCTCCGTTTGCGCCGAGCCGGCTACGTTTGCCGTTCGCACCTGAGCTTACCCTGTGGCTTTGTGTAACTATTTATCCTCATATTTTATGACACGATCATACCGTCCTTTCTGTTCTTTATTTTCTGTAAATAATAAATAGGTTTTTCTTTACATACCAAATATTAAAAACTTATAACTCTGGTATCTTATTGGTTCAGTCGTCGCTGTGATGTGAGAAACAAAAAGAGATTTTAATATTGTTATCTAAACTAAGATAAGATGAGATTTTTTGTTACTTGCTTGATTTTTTGATAATTTCTGTACACAATTTAAATTTTTTGATTGACTTTAGTATTGTTATCTTGACTAAGACGAGATGAGTTTATTTGTTACTTGCTTGATTTTTTGATAATTTCTGATCATAATTTCAATGTTTCAATGACTTTAGTGTCGTTATCTATACTAAGATGAGTCAAGATTTTGTTACTTGCTTGATTACTTGATAATTTCTAATCATAATTTCAATGTTTGAATGACTTTAGTACCGTTATCTAAACTAAGATGAGTTGAGATATTGTTACTTGCTTGATTACTTGATAATTTCTGATCATAATTTCAATGTTTCAATGACTTTAGTGTCGTTATCTATACTAAGATGAGTCAAGATTTTGTTACTTGCTTGATTACTTGATAATTTCTGATCATAATTTCAATGTTTGAATGACTTTAGTACCGTTATCTAAACTAAGATGAGTTGAGATATTGTTACTTGCTTGATTACTTGATAATTTCTGATCATAATTTCAATGATTTAATGACTTTAGTATTGTTATCTAAACTAAGATGAGATAAGATTTTTTGTTACTTGCTTGATGTCTTGATAATTTTTGATCATAATTTCAATGTTTGAATGACTTTAGTATCGTTATCTAAACTAAGATGAGTTGAGATTTTGTTACTTGCTTGATTACTTGATAATTTCTGATCATAATTTCAATGTTTGAATGACTTAGTAATGTTATCTAAACTAAGATGAGATGAGATTTTTTGTTACTTGCTTGATGTCTTGATAATTTTTTATCATAATTTCAATTTTTGAATGACTTTAGTATCGTTATCTAAACTAAGATGAGTTGAGATGTTGTTACTTGCTTGATTACTTGATAATTTCTGATCATAATTTCAATG
>JACEII010000015.1:3654262-3669210 GCA_014332785.1 Antheraea mylitta
CCGTTGACGGGAAATAGGTTAAAAAGGGTTACAAAAATTTTGCTTCACGTATTAATATATATTGATAATAAGAATTATCAATAACTCTTTTAGGTATTAAAAAAGAATTGTTCATTATAAATACTTTCATATAATATTGTACGCCGATAATATATGATATTCGAATAATAATACAGTACA
The DNA here is from genome assembly GCA_014332785.1 of Antheraea mylitta. Lineage (NCBI taxonomy): Eukaryota > Metazoa > Arthropoda > Insecta > Lepidoptera > Saturniidae > Antheraea > Antheraea mylitta. The sequence continues at coordinate 3,654,443 of JACEII010000015.1, forward strand.
AGAATATAGAATACTTTTAAGTAAAAAAAAAAATAGAAAATGCTCAGGTAGAAATTCATTTGTTCATTTCCAACTATCGCTTTCTGGAGACAGTAATTCAATGTAATTTCGATTCCAGCACCTGATACTTATTGAAAAGACGGCATTTCTTTTACTCATTCGAATTCATATTAGAATTATATTCCCTTAATTAAATTCTCAATATACGCCTAATATTTGATAACATGCCTTTCTGAGAAATATTTTTGTAATGTCTTGATTTCTTTGTGTTTGAAATTGCTAATACGTAGTTTGTTGGCGTGGTATCTGTAATATTTATACTCACAAATATCTTTTAATAGTTAATGTAGAAGAGACGCCAACACACACGACATTAATTTCTTAACACAAGCATGGCCATCGAGATTATACAAATTTATTGATGGCCAGTACACTACAGTATCGTGCTCCTGCCTCCCCTCGAGAAGAAGGCTTTTGAACAGTAATTAGGATCTAACAGGCAGGCATTGATGCTACATATTTAAATACACTGCATTGCACATAAATTGAACTTTTTTTCAATCTGATTACGCTATTGACCTAGCAAGGTCTTAACAAATTCACAAATAAAGTCATTAACAACGTTTGTAGAAACACACGAATTTTTAAATGCAGTACATATAATTAGAAGTTAAAATTTATGTGGCAGAGTTTTCAAGTGTGTGAAAAAGTTTCCGTTTGTATTCGTCCTAGAGAATTTGAGTGACTACTTTTCCTGTAACAGATCCTACGCATTATATGGGCTATATAAAAGTCGTTAGTAAAAATGAAAAATACACGTAAAGTCTAACCTACAAAATCGAAGTAATAAAATGCTGCAATTTAGTAACAAAGTTGTTTATGTTTTAGCTACTTAGAAATTACGAGTAATAGTAACTTTAGAACGGAGTAACTTATTATTACCATAATTAAGTTAAGCTGCTTGAATGAGGGCGGACGAAATTCTAAGTTATAATACTTGCAATAAGATAGGTTAATTGCGGTCTGCGAGACTTAGAAATTACTAAACCAGGTAGGAGTGTGGCTAACGTGTTTAACTAGCCGAGTTTAATTCTGCAAATGTTCGAAATTATATTTACTTTGTAACTATGTTTTAGAATAATTTTCTGTAATTTATATAACCATACGGTTGTGAGCTGTTGGTAATCATTTCTTATAGTGTCGCAAACGGAGTGCACACTATGGTCATTTGATTATGTGAATCCATTATTAAATATTAGAGTTAATATTTAATTACCGAATAATTATTTAAATATTAGAGTAGATGAGAAGAGAGAAATGTAGAGTTTATGTGCACTTCGAGTGATTTGGCGCTCACGTCTCACTGCAATAAAAATTAAGCCGTCACGGGACGCCTGGCAGATGTGAAATATCAAAATTTGCTTTGTATAAGTTATATGCATAAAATAACAGGTTACGACAGGATCCATCTATGAAAAGATAAAGTATTACAAATTTGTTCCATAAAATAATGACTGTTTATTTATTTTATTATTTAACAAAAATATATTTACAAATATTCAATTAGGCGCAGACGCGGTGTGTTTGACAGCGTTTATCAAAGGGCGCTAGATCGGCGGCGCGTGCCTCGTAACAATAGTAGAACGAGTGGCTGACAAAACATTTTGAATCTTATGCTTATGCAAATAGGGTTGCAAATGCTTTTGAGTATTTCGTTAATAGTGCAAAGTTCATGTTTTGCATCGCCATACCAACAATTAGGTTTACTCTCCGCCTGTAGACGTTTCACATCAAAAACGTTTGAATTTATTTGCTTGACGCTCACTTGAAAAAGTTTCATTTGAAACTAGTAATATTAGTAACTGAAACAAAACAAAAAGAAATGAAACGCATTGTCAGTTGACGGTTGAACCAGACGTTGGCGCATGGTTGAACCTGCATTTTGTAAGTCTGATGGGCTTCACTGTAGCTTCACTGTGCTTTGGTGTGAGCACTTAATGCACTCAGTTCGAAATAACAACAAACGTCAGGGTGTCAAAATGGTCAAACCTTGGCTGGAGAGCCTTGCGTGCAATATCGCATATTGAACTAAACTATTCATTCGAGCTCAGGTAACTACACATATATACATATAGATAACTACTATATGTATAACTAGCTATGCCCGCGACTACGTCCGCATGAAATTTCTATTATAAACATAGTAGTTACTCAAGTAATAGGATTTTAATGTGTACTAAAACTCAACATCGATTATTTAGCACTTACCCTTTGCATTAGCCATTTTGTTCTCCTAGATGCAGCATGGTACTACAACATCTATTTCTACATCGTATATATTTGAAAAACATAGCTATGTTCATTTTTGATGGATGTACAGTGAGAAATGTTAGTTCCAAACATCAAAGTTGTTCATATATTGAACCACCCTATAATAAGCCTTCTCTTTTGTGTTTTCTTATGAGTAAAATGAACACATATACAAAAGTGATATATGCCGATCATGTCCTAAATGTTATAGCGGTGTATAAACTATTACCATACTAAATTACGTCAAAATCTATCCATTAGTTTTTGCATAAATCCCGTACAAAGAACGAACAAGCAGACAATAATTTTAAAAACTATGGAAATGTGGTCTGTCATTAATAATAAGCCTCGCCAGCGTATGTTTTCTTTATAATATTTAATGTACAGATTACGTCCCATTAGCCCTTTATATGTATAGATAATAATGTTTTGAAGCGATGATAACTCAATGCTTAGCGTGTTTATACACCGCATCGCGTTGTTTCTGTTTAGAAAGCTCTTCTATGCCTTTGCACCTCGCTACCCCTCAAATTTAAAATCACCAAGCACCTTTTTGCATCTGAAAACCCATGTGGAGTCAAGGGCGCAACGTGTATATTACCAAGCTACCTATATATATACATATATATATTTCTTTTTGGCAATCACTCTTTCAGATTATTATTGCCATTGTCGCGTAGTCAATAATATTACAAGCGTCGTGCAATTACTTCAATATTGCCTCGTGTGAGTCAATATTCTAACAAGATGGTGGATCTCTTGTTAGAACCTTCCAGGGAATTTTTGTGGCATCTCAGAATTTCATGCTCCGTGGTATTATTTTCCATTCACTTCACTTATGCACAATAAACTAACTACATTATGTAAAACACCACCTAATTTACACAATATAGAGTCAAATAACACAAGATTATAAATAAAATATAAAACCACTACATGACAGACTAAAATTCCGCCAAAAACTCCTAACCGTGTGTTGGTTTTGATTTTATGGAGCAAATATTTTCAGCTCCATATTGTATTTTGTGCTAGCTGATATCCGCGAATCTACGTTGTCTTTCACATGCTCAATTTGCTTAACGCGTTGTGTTCATAAAATAGTAGTGTCTTAAATCTATATTAAAATTATAAAGGGGTATTATAGTCTGTGAGTTTGTGACGTTGTATTATTTTCCATACATCTTATTTATGCACAATAAATAAATATATTACGTAAAACACCACCAAATTTACACGATATAGAGTCAAAAAAACAGAAGATTCTGAATAAAATATAAAATCCACTACATGACAGACTAAAATCCCGCGAAAAAAAACCAAGCTACCTATAATTATTACCTCCATAATTGTAGTGAACACATATAACGAATATCCTGAAGTATTTCGAGCCATAAAAACGAATTAATCCATAAAAGTACTGTCCATTTTAACACTTATTTTATGGTCAACATAAAAATATTTTTACTGCCTTGGCATATTTTTCGTTCCACAGCCGGATTGAAAATGTGGATTTATTAAAAAAATATCAAAAGCCATTATATTGTGCGTTTTATTTACACTGAAGTGTCTATTATTTTGAGCTATTATATTATAAAGAAAAATCACGTAATATTGTGAGTTACTTTAAACTTTGATACGTTAAACCTGAATTCTTATCAACTAAAAGTGATATCACTCGTTATCAGACTGCGACTACCCATAAACTTGAATCATCGTAACTCGATATATTCTTGACTAGCTATACTCGTGACTCTGTACCGTTTCGTTTACCTTGTCTTTTATAATATGTAGGTAATATACATTATACAATATCCTTGTGTTTGTAAGAGATTGAATTGCATACTTACCTTTGCATTATTTGGAGGTTTGCATGCGTTGTTGCGTTTTGTTCGGTCAGTTAAGTTTTTTTTTTGTAACCAATAGTCTAATTGATTATTAATGTCATTGTCGAGTGGGTAATGTTATTAGAAATAGCTTGCGATCATCTCAATGAACTAATAAGATGATGGCCGTCATGTTAGAGAACTTTCCGGAGAGTTTTTGTAGCAGGCCAGAGTCCATACTCCTTGGTATTTCTTTCCATATATTTCATTGGCGCAGAATAACCAAATTAAATTACGTAAACACCAACAACAGTACGAAATATAGAATCAAATAACACAAGATCATGAATAAAATATAAAATCGGCACGTATGACTTTCCAAGATATCGCCATAAACGATAAAAGGCAGTCTAGTGGCGACATTCCAAACTAACAGGAAGATGTCTAAACCATTTTGATTGCTAGTTTGGATAACAATCAAAAGATGTAGTTAGTCGTTACGTGGTGTGATTTTGATAAACTTCTACTTCTAAGGCCTTTATATTATTATTACCCGAGAAAGTGGTTTACCAAATATATTGCTCCTGATTTACATTATTTCAACGCAATAGTGTCTAATAAACATAAGAACGTCAAAGTTATTGCCAGTTCGAAAAATAATTGAGTCATCGAAAAGAACCTGCTAGAAACTTTTATTGTATACTAGCTTTTGTTTGTGGTTTTGCTCGCGTTAACGTATATTTTATTTATCCTTGGGAAACAGTAGTTTATTTATAAATCAAAGGCAGCCTGTAATCTTGTCTATACTCCTAACAACATGTATGTAAAATTTTATAATGATCGGTTGAATATTAACGGCGTGGAACAAACAAACAATCTCATATTTAACTGTGGTCACAACTGGTTTTAGTGAATGTGCAGAAAGCCATGTTAATTCATAAAGTTATAGCGACAGTGCCTATACTAATTTAATGATGTTATGCGTGTTTGTGTTATTGTGTGTAACTTAAATGTTTTTTCTTTTTAATTTTGTTACATTAATACAACCGACTGAACATCCTTATATCATATAAGCTCCCATCCAAACTCAAAACGACAGTACTACTGTACTGCGTCATATTTACTGCATGGGTTCGCGGTACGTTAAGTGCCTAGGCGAACACTCCACTTCGGAGCGTTCGCGCACCAAAGACTCGCCTGATCCTCCGAGTTGCGTCTTGTGCCGCGGCGTGGGCCATACCGCGAATTATCGCGGTTGTCCCCGCGCTCAAGACAACCCCGATACGCGAGGCAGGTTTCGCCTTCCAGGGCGCCTGCGGCGTCTACCCACCCCCACTCCCCGCCTCTCGACTCTCGACAGGCCTTTCCGAGGCTGCCGCGCGCGTCACGCGCACCGGCAGCGTCCGCACCTGTGCCTAACGCAACCCCCCTCCCCGCGCGGGACCCTCCGGTCCCGTGGACACCGCAGATCGCAGCGCGACTCGATCCCAGACTCCAGGCAGCGAAGCCTTCACAGGCCAACCCCGCAGTCTCTCTCTCTGGCATGGACTAGTCCGCCCAGCTTCTAGTTTTTCACGAGATCTCCGAGATCTCGGCATACGATGAGGTCGCGAACGACCCCAAAAAGGCCCCATTCGCGCAATCGCGAAATTTCCCGCCATCGCGGCTACGATTCAACGGCTCGCGCGCGGGCCTTGTCTCGAGAAAATAATAATTTTTCAATATAAAATAGAGCAAACTCGCGTGTTTACGTCTATCTTCCCCTAAGCCGTTAAAAAAAATTTGTAATGTCTATTTTTAGATCCCGGCACCGGTGCCGCCCCTTTACATTGTAAATTCGATGTCTTTCTTTCATTTTTCTGTGGTCGGCCACATCGCGAATCCCTGTCCCGTGCGTCACGGGCAGAGAGCTATCGTTTCTGTACCCGCACACTATTTGTTCGCGTTTTTTGGTAATGTCTTTGTTCGAGGCCACCTGGGTGGACGCAAAGATTTTGCTGCCGCGATACAGTACACATCACATCGATTTTACACATACATAGTTAATCAGACATGCACCTTACACACCTGGTGGAAGGGTTTACTTTTTTCCCTTATCGAACTGAATCGAGTAGTTTTAGTTTGTGTCTTTCCGAATTACATGTTGTGTTTTAGTATCATGCAATTTTAATTGTATGATCCAAAAATGGATACATGTATAGCTTAGCATAGTTTAGCTAGGGCAGATCGGGATTTTTCTAGGTAACGGCCAAGCCGAGGTGTGCCGTGCACCCTTGAGCTAGTTACCAGAAATAAAATCGGCTGAGTGCCTTAAGCGCTCGCCTTAGTAGTCCGGTGAAGCTGTAAAGGCCAAAGAATTAAGGCCAATAGCGTAGTCAGTTCGAGAAAAAAAAAAACTGCATGGGTTCGCCAAATGTTAGAATGCTTTCTATTTATACACATATATTTAATTGTTTTTTTTTCTAATTTTGTTTGTTTAATGTTTAATTTAATTGTATGGGTGTTCCAACAATAAACTATTTCTTTCTTTATTTCAGCTGTTTTTTTACGTAATGATCCAGCCTATAGTATTCAAGGATATTGATATAAGGTATTCAAGGGTGAAAAATAAGATTACATATTTTTAATAAATAACAATATATTTAAATTCATACTATGGCAACGTTAAGCATATAAAAAATCGATTTAACTACCGGATGTAAACACGTCTAAAAGGAATTGTCTGTATGCCTCAGTCTTAACAGAATACACAAGCCTGACGTTGGCATGTTCTTTGTTAACAAATTGATTGGTATTGATTCCTCTTTTGCCACCTGAAATGTTAATATTCATTCAATTTAAATTATCTGTACTATTTTTAACTGTTTTAAATTAAAAACTCCTATATTTATGCACAATGTAACGTGCAATACAAACTCCTGTGCTAAATATCATGTTTGTATACACATTGGCAAGAATTAGTCTTGCCTAGCCTGAGAGTATAGGTCCGGGAGCGCACCTCCTTATTGCACAGGTTTCGGCGGACGAGGTGAGGCGGCTGGCTATGTACTCAGCCTGCTTACCTATAAAGACGTAGCCTGGCGACCATCACCTTGCCAGGCTGCCGGGGCGGTTTCTCAGGAGAAAGCCAGACCAGTCCCTGGCCAACCCTAACATACGGCGGACGGTACACCGCGGTGGGGTTTTAGTCCGTGCGAGTGGGATATAACTCACTCTCTCCCCCGAGAGGGTGAGTATCCGGTCGAGGGGCCCATCTCTTCATTGCACAAGTTTCGGCGGATGAGGGGAGGAAGCTGGCTGTGCACCCAGCTTGCCTCCCTATAAAGATGTAGTCTGGCGACCATCACCTTGCCAGGCTGCCGGTGCAGTTTCTCAGGAGAGAGCCAGATCAGTCCCTGGCCGCCCCTAACATACGGCGGACGGTACACCGCGGTGGGGTTTTAGTCCATGCGAGTGGGACATAACCCACTCTCTCCCCCGACAGGGTGAGTATCCGGTCGGAGGGTCCATTTCCTCATTGCACAGGTTTCTGTTGATGAGGGCAGGTAGCTGGCTGTGCACCCAGCTTGCCTCCCTATAAAGATGTAGCTTGGCGACCATCACCTTGCCGGGCTGCTGCAGGGGCGGTTTCTCAGGAGAGAGCCATAATGGTCCCTGGCCGCTCCTAACATGCGGCGGACGGTACACGGTGAGGTTTTAGTCCATGCGAGTCGGACATAACCCACTCTCTCCCCCGAGACGGTGGCGTATCCATAAAGGATTTCCTCACGTTAATAAAAAAAAAGAATTATCCTTAACATTTAAGAATGCTATTCAAGATTTTGAAAAAAATCCACTACATGACAGACTAATACTCCGCTAAATACGCTCAGTAAGATGAACAGACAAGATAAAAAAGCACGTTACATACCACACATTGTAATATCGTTTTTCGAATATTTGTATTCTTGAACAAGATCTGGATTGACGAATGTGGCCACAACTGATGGGTCAAGAGACATCCACCTCTTGTTTTTTGGTAGAGACACTCGTTCGTGTAAATTTTGCGCCCTCATTATTTTCGTATCGATTGATCCTAATACGTCTTCTCTCCAGTTCTATTAAAATAGGTTGTTAGTTAGTTGTAGGAGGAGAAGGGAGGAGAAGGGGCAGAGAGGGGGAAGAGGAGGGGAAGAGAGGGAGGAGATGGAGGGGAAGGAAACGGTAAGAGAAGGGTGAAAGAGGGGAGGGAAAGGGGAAGAGAGGAGATAAAACGCCTCCGGCGTTCACACTGACCAAACGAAACGTAATAATACAAGAACTGTAATTTCACGTCGGTTTTCTCTGAGAGGGCGGTACTACCCCAGACGAGCTGAACCATTCATGCTGAAACCAGTTATATCTTCAGCGTGGCTCTACCACCTACATGTATATCTCTATATCTACTGTTATTGTTATTTACGTCTTAGATTTCTGAAGAAAGAGGCAGTTTGTTAGTTTCAAAAATAAATAAAAGCATTATTACGTAGGGACATAGCCTTGAAACTGAGTCGGAGATTTCGATGAAGAAAAACATAGTGATGAGGTCATAGCATAATGGTAGGGCTCTTTCTAAATCTGCCGGACTACCTAACACTTTTAAACTGAAAATCTGTCGCCAGGCACCTGTTGGCGTATTCTGGCAGATGTTCTTGTTAACCAGTCCCCCTTCTAGGTTTACCTTGCTTAACATCTCTGATCAAATCATCATTTAACATCTGATTGTTGTGTTTGTGGTCAAACACTTGTGTAAGGTTTCAGTGTTGTTACTAAATGTGTTCAATACTCCTTGCGTATATATTGTGTATCTTCTATACATATATTAAGAATGTGAATCTAACGAGTGTGTACTTTTTCAATTTTCGTAAAAAAAATTGTTTCATTCATCTGTCTGTCTGTGTGTATGAACATGCATCACTGCTAAAGTACTAGGTTCACAATAAAACCTCATTAAAGCATATCTTCGAGAGTTTTTTTTTTAATATGATGTTAAGTGATAACCATCGTCCATAGACACTTACAACACCAGGGGAGTCGTAATTGCGTTGCCAGCCTTCGTTTGGGGGAGGGAAGGAAGTGGTGAGGACGTAGGCTTCTGGCGCATTCAGTGGTCTAACAAAACGCAACAATGCAAGCACTGTTACTTCACATCGGTTTTGTTTAAGAGGGTGGTACTACCCCGAAACAGCCGACTCATTCATGCTGTAACGAGTAATGGCTTCAGCGTGGTAGAGCCACTATAAAAGTAGCAGAAATCGAAACATACCCTGCTGAAGTTGCAAGAAGATCTTGTCTGTGAGTAAGGGAATACTGTCACTTTGTCAGGGTTAGCATTCTGCATCACAACATGGTACGCTTCTACATCCATAAACGCATTGAATTCTGGGAGCGGGTCTTCCTTACCTGCATAAAATATGTATTTATTTGTAAACAAAGTTTAAATAATTCTTAAATCCATTTCTAGCTATTTTGTCTTCAACTTATTTATGACTTTAAACTTTATAGAAATATGTTATATTCTTATATTACTCGTAACTTTATCTATTCATGAAAATAGTAAAAAATGGTAAAATTCTAATTACCAATAACGTAGCCTTTTATCTATTGTGATTACCTTTTTCTTGATTGAAATTTTGGTTTCAAACGGTTATTCTTATAACGGTTTATTGTGTTCATAGACTATAATAACTAGTAACCAAACTACATTAGAATCTATAGAATTTTCAGATGTAATTAAATTATCGGCAAGACGATCTTGAAATTAAACTATGAAAACTATTTCAATTATTCGAACTGCAATTAAGAAATTTTGTAGAAATATATTAAGCTACGAAATAAGTATATATTTCTTATACAATATCTATCATTTATAGAATATTTATTACCAATATATTTATAATCGTGGTAATAATTTCAAAGCCGTCCACTAAAAATGTTAACATATTGTAGTTTGTAAAACTGGTTGCATTTTGAAGCTTTCCTCAACGAGAAATAAGTAAGATATGATTGATATATGTTATGTTTTGCAATGATGGCCTAATTGATGGCTATCAACGTAATGATCAACGGGAATCAAGGGAGTAACAATCACACGCATGTTCAGACACAGCGTTAATGGACATAAGTCCGCCGGGTTAACTACCACTATCGAGTTGAAGATCTATCGCCAGCCACCTTTTTGTGGGTTTCGGCAGTTACCGTTGAGAGTCAGCGCCCTCTAGGACAGTATACGTATAAGAGACTGTACAGAAACTACATATTAACGCTCGTATAGGTACACGCACACAAACATGCGCATCGACGAGACCCATAAGTGGTTTTCGCGGGGCCGTTCATATAATATCTTATAAAACCTCTCGTCGACGCGCATGTTTTTTTTTATCATATAGGAAGCAAACGAACATGCAGGTCACCTGTTATTAAGCGATCACCGCCGTTCATAAACATTAGCAACCCCTAAGGAGTCGAAAGTGCGTTACCAGCCTGTGTTTGGGGGAATAGAGAGAAAGGGAGATAGGTTAGAGGAGAGGAGAGGGGAAGGGAGGGGAGATGGGTCTCCGGCGCTCTCACTGACCGAACGAAACACAACAATGCAAGCACTGTTACTTTACGTTGGTTTTCTGTGAGAGGGTGGTGCTACCTCGGACGAGCCAACCCATTCATGCTGAAACCAATAATAGCTTCAGCGTGGCTCTACCACGTACAAAATGTTTGTACAAGTGTGCTGTTTTCGAGCGTCTGTAGATAGTTTCCGTACTGTCTCTCATATTTATACTGTGTCTATAGATTTAGCATGTGTACCATCTTAGACCATATTGTTATTTACCGTCAGTAAAGATTTTAGTGAAAAGTTAAAATATATGAAATATAAATTACTTGATGAATTCGAGATCAACTTACTATGTATATGTCCTGCTCCAATGTACAATTGGTCCAAACGATCTAAAAAGCCAGGGTCATGTTTTATCGCCAACGCTATGTTGGTTAAGGTGCCGATTGTTACGACTGATAGTTCTCCTGAAACAAATTTATATTCACCCTTTACATTTAGATTTTGTTTCCAAACATATATCTCATAGTTTTTTTTTCCGATAAATAATAATAGGTATAGTTTTAATTGATGACCTTCTTTGGTCTAATAGTTTTTTATCCAAACATACCAATACATCTGCATTGTACCCACATAGGGGGATAAAAAAATAGCAGTAAATACCAAGAGAGTTACAATTCATCGAATCTTCGCTATCATCTCGGGCAGCGTTTCACAGCAGCTAGATATACCCTAGTCACTATTATAGATGCATTATCATGTACAATTCAATAGTACACAGATATTCTGCCAACTCACATGAATACGGAATAAGCATTGGTTTAAGCATAGGTTTGTTTAAATTGTTTTTTGTTGTTGTTAAATGTTTTTTTTATATGTGCGGACTTATAATGGAAATGTAAGTCCCGACTTCTATCAAAAAGTAATTGTATTAACATAAATATTACGCTCCATTCCCCAATATGACACAAAAGGTATAACGGTAAAAGGGTGGGGATCATTCTCGCATGAATAGCCGGACCGTTAACATCAGTTTCTAAAGATATATATCTGTTATCTGCTGTAGCTGTCTAACTACTACAGTATCTGCTGTTTAAGGTAACCAATTTGGTCTTGAGGTACTGAGCGATTATATGACAAAGAGAACGTCATCTACAACTGACGCTCATACTTTTGTAGGTACCACTTCAACGTCACATATATGGCTAACTCTTTAACGAAATCAGTGTGTATCTTTAATTTATTATAATACCTTCATATTTCTTTGACAACTGAATTAGGGCATTTATCGCGCTCTCATCTTCCGGTGGAAACAGATCAGTGTATTCTTCGTTGTTGTCACCCATTCCGTCGATACCATAATAACATACTGACTCTGGTGTATTTACTAAAGACGATTTTGACCCTCTGTATATTGGGAGCTGAAGGATGAAAAATTAAATGAATCTACATGTTAACAAAATAAGTAGATGAAGAACACCTTCATAATTAGCAATACCAGTAAATTGATAGTACATTTACGATCATTAGCAAGAGAATCAACTAAAAGCAAAAAAAAAAAAAAAATATTAAGAACGGCCGATATTATGCAATCCGTAACGTTTTATCGGGATAAAGATGAACTTTGTCACTACGAGTTCAGTTTTGGGATTTTTTATTGTAAACAAAAACAATTTCTATGCTAGAGATTGTATCAAGTATATTTATGATATATGTATCAATTGATAAAGTTACACAGAGATATAATAAAAGGCTAGACATTTCGATTTTAACGCCTATATATAAAAAAATACACAACTTTAAAAAAAAAAAATAGTCCTGAACTAATGTAATACGAAGACTTGCCAAAACTATTGAAGCTGATTCTTTTGGATTAAATGGTTTTCAAAAATAAATCTATTTTGCAAAAATAAGTGCATCAAGTTATAAGATGATGGATTTTTTATGCCCCAGAAGTCAAACGAACAGGCGAGTCACCTGATGTTAAGTGATCATCGCAGTCCCTAGATACTTGTACACTGAGAGTGCCCGAAGTGCTTTGCCAGTCTGTGTTTGGGGGGAGTGGGCAAGGGGAACGAGGAAGAAGGAGGGGCGAGGGGAGCGTAGGTGGTCCTCCGGCGTTCTCACTAACCGAACGAAACGCAACAATGCAAGCACTGTTACTTCACGTCAGTTTTCTGTGAGAGGGTGGTACTACTCCAGATGAGCCTACCCAGTAATGCTGCAACCAGCAATAGTTTCCGGATTCAGATACGATGATGTATCTGTTGTTTGTTTTCTTTAATTTTCACGATTTTTTTCCAACATAAGAGATATTTTGTTCCCACAATAAAACATTTTTTTTTATTTATAAAATTAATTTGTGTTATTGTAATGTTTGTTTTCGTATTACCCACAGAGGCAATGATATTTCCCGTTTAAGGCTGCGGTTATGTAATCGTATAAATAAATGTAAAAGTAATTCTATACCTACTATATATGTGTATTAATCTTATCAGTTGACATTACTGATCTGCAGTATAACTAGGTTATCAAGTGTTTCTTCTAGTTATTAGAGCAATTGTATAGTATAAAAATGTTCTTGATATCTAATGTATTAATTTATACTAATATTATAAAGAGGTAAAGTTTGTCAGTTTGTGAGGATGTAGGGGGTAATCTCAGGAACTACTAAACCGATTTTGTAAATTATTCTACCAATAGAAAGCCACGTTATTAATGAGTGATAGGCTACATATTAAAAAATTAAAAGATTTTTTTGTGGTAGTCGAATTTGCAAAGTTAGAGAAAAAACGGTGGAGCGAAAACGCTTCTTATGAACGCTGCCTTAACGATGAGAGATATATAGTTCATCTCTATAGACAAGTTATAAAGCATGATAATACACACAAAAAGGTCATTGACAGCATTTGTCTAACTTTTATATTTAAGTTACAAAAACTAGTTTTTTTATAATAAACTAGCCTCTGCCCGCGACTTCGTTCGCGTGAATTAGATACACTAACACGCAGCAGTTCTCAAAAGGGAAAAGCCTCTCGATTTTGAAACATTTTTCATCTGTGCTCCGCTCCTATTGGTCTTAGCGTGAGGATATATAGCCTATAACCATTCTCGATGAATCAGCTATATAACATTGAAATAATTATTCAAATCGGACCAGTAGTTCCTGAGATTACCCTCTACAACGTCACAAACTCAAAAACTTTACCTCTTTGTAATATTATTATTTCTATACTAGAATCTATTATATCTATTTCTATATCTATCTATATCTATTTCTAGAATGTATAGATAAATAATTTAAATCGTGAAGTGATGATTATTGATCATATTATCAACAAGAATTATGAATTCTTATCAAAATACATAGCGATCAGTAATAACCGAATCACACTCATAATTTCATGACAAGCAAAAATGTTTGCCGCCCAACAAAGTGGACAGAGGTCACCTAGTATCTTAATATTTAAAAATAAAATTATATCACAACATTCACGCACGTTTTGTACGAAAGCTGATGACTATATCGCAGTCTTTTTCGATATCGCCAAGGCCTTCGATAAGGTCTGGCACGGAGGGCTCATCCATAAATTATGTAAATCTCGTGTACCTGATAGGTTAATTCATATTATCCGCGATTATCTCACTGATAGAATATTCCGCTTCAGAGTGGATGGTGAACTATCGCTGCTCCACCCGATATGATCAGGTGTGCCACAGGGCTCCATACTCGCGCCCACGCTCTTCAATCTGTTCATCTGTGACCTACCTCGGTCTAGGAGGGTCGAGATAGGTTGTTACGCTGACGATACCGTTATTTACACTTCCGGCTGGCGGTCGGACTTTCTTAGGAAGCGCATCGAAAAAGCCGTTCATACTCTCGGTGAATGGTTTCGTCGATGGCGCATAGAAGTTAATCCCGATAAGAGTGCCGCAATACTCTTCGATCCCATGAAACGCGTTAATAAATTTGAGCCCATCAGGCTATACGGAATCGATATTCCTTGGGTCGAAGAAGTCAAATATCTCGGTGTCACATTAGATAAACATTTAAAGTTCAATTCACA
>JACEII010000015.1:3694210-3716645 GCA_014332785.1 Antheraea mylitta
CACTATAATATTTAATTATGGATTTCCGCAAAGTAACGCCTTCTTCAATCAACTTCGTTGTTGACGACTGTCAAAATGTCTTTTTTATTTACATGCGTGTATATTATGTGTAAAATGCAAGCAGTAGTGTAAGTAATACATATTTTAATTAATTTAATGCATTTTATATTTGCTTACTGCACTTTTCCGCTATATAAACTGTAACTATGCCAAGTTTCAAGTTCATCCGTTCACGAAAATCGCTTAAAAACGGGTACAAAGTTTTTTTTCATCGTTTGGAAAAGAATGAATACACAATAGAATCAAATGATGAATCCAAAACATAGATGTTTTTAATAATAATAATAAAGCCACTTATTCCATATTTAAAAAAAAGCATAAAAGAGTAATCCTAAAATTGTTAGTATACTTATTTAAACTTAGTTTTAGTACTTTATATTAAATCTTTTTCATCTGAAATATGGACCGTTGTTTGAGCAAAGACCTCCTCCATCTTCTTCCAATGGTCCATCTTTTATCAGAGTAGCGTGCGATGTGCCCAGCCCACTTTCATTTTCGTGGAAGTGCTTGTGTGAGGGCATCAGTTACTTTGGTGCTTTGTCTAATTATGCTAGTGTTCACTTTGTGTATTCTCCTGATTTTCAACATACTCCTTTCCATAGTTGGTGGCTACTTTTAATTTTTTGTCTTACTTTGTACATAAAAACCCAAGTTTGGTAACCTGTACGGTAAACAGGGTAGAAGACATGTGTCAAAAACTATCTTTTTTAAATGTAAACTGTAGCTTCCTTTTAAAATTAATACATAAATTTATTAATGAATATACAAATTAATATTAAATATAAATAATAATTTAAAACATTGACCCTAATTTCTCTTCAATTATGTTTATTGTTCTTGTAATTTCATCTTCATTACTGGATTTCTTGAGTGATAATTATTTTCCCAAATATATATATACTCGCTGACATATCTCTCTCATCTGAGCTCTCTTGATCAAGTGATATCATCATTTTCTCCGAGTCTTTGGAGGTTTCAGCTATTATTACTATGTCGTCTGCAAATCTTAGATGGTTTAGGTGGCGTCCGTTGACTTGGACTCCTTTCTTTAACTAGTCTAATTTGCCGAATAATTTGCGTATATATATTTTAAAATGTTGATGTATTTTTGGTTGACATTAGAACGTTGCAGAGCATTCCAGATCGAACAGTGGCTTATGCTGTCAAAGGCTTTACTATAGTCTATGAAGGCCACATATAAAGCTATAAGGTAAATAGTAAGCTAATAATAATAATAAATAAATAATAAGCTATAAGGTCTATTAAATTCCCAGTGTTTTCTACAATTTCTTTCAGAGTTTGTATGTGGTCTATTGTGCTGAAACCTGACCGAAATCCTGCTTGTTCCTTCGATTGCATTGTATCAATATTTTGTGATATTCTTTTTAAAAGTATAGAAGAAAACAGTTTATATATACTTGATAATAGGCTTATGGGTCTGTAGTTGCCTATATCTAAGGGATTTCCTTTTTTGAAAAGCAAAATTATGTCTGAAGTGCACCATTACTTTGGTACAATTTCTGTATCTAATATCATGTTAAATAGTTTCGATAGATGGTGAATTAAGATAGGTGCTCCTATTTTTAAGACTTCGTTACATAACCCTGGGCTGGGACTTTTCTCGGCTTTTAACCAGTCTATGTTTGTACACTTCTAAGTCATCAATTGGTTTGATACAGTCAGTTATATTTTCATTTTTATATTCAGTTTGCTTGTTATTTCATATTCTGTATAAATCTTTGAAGAAGTTTGTGGCGTGCTCGATTATGTCTTTCCTTGACTTTGATCCTTCAGATTTCTGTTTAAGTTCTTGTATCCATGTTTTATCAGTTGTTTCTAGGCTTTTTAGTACTTCTAAAATTCTTAATATTCCTTGTAGTTATTTCATGTCTATAATTTTTATAGTTGTTTCTAATAGATTTATGGGTTTCTTTATATATTGTACAGAGTTCATTTTTCATATTTTTTGTTAGTATTAGTTGAATGTGTCTTTTAATCAATTTACAAGTGTTTTTGCTAAATATTTTATTTCAGTGGTTCCATAAATTTACTAAAGATAAAAATTATTTATTAATGTTTATTATGATTTTACATATTATATTATTATAAAATTAACCTATGATTTAAGCAGTTGATTTCCAAGCGCATGTAAGACATGCAATGTCAGTCATGTTAAAAATATGGAAAACGTAGATAATTTGAATATAAGAGTTAGATGAAAGATATCAAGACGTCTTTATCATTTACATGTGTGTATATATTGTCTAAAATTCCAGCAGTAGTGTGAGTAATGTATATTTTAATTAATTTAATATACTTGTAACGCATTTTATTAAAAAAATTAGCTTTCTGCACTTCTCCTGCATCTCCTGCATATAAACTTTGGCTATGCTAAATTTCAAGTTAATCCGTTCGCGCAATTCGCTTAAAAAGTGGTACAAAGTCTTGGCTTCACGTATTAATATAAACGTTATATGTTCAAACGGTGTTTTAATCAACATCCTAAAGAGGCATATATATAACTTTAATTACATTACCTTCATATTTCTTAGAAAGAGTGATAAGAGCGTTTACAGCACTCTCAGTTTGTGCTGGAATTAAATCAGTATAGACATCTCCATTATCACCTAGTCCATCCTTGCCATAATAATGTTCGTCGTCAGGTGTTGTTACCAGAGATTCCTTCGCTCCTCTATATATGGGAATCTGCAATAATTTGTAGGGTAATTTATTTAATTTTTTGGCTAGATAGAATATTCATCTTATGTCATCGTTTCTCGATTGATTACTACTCTATTTGTTGCTACATGGTTCAATTTATGTGGAATAGTGCAGCGGCTTCAAAATTTATAACTTTTTAATACCACCAGGGAATCACGTGTAGAAGAATATGAGGTACACTTTCTACGGACGCGAGTAACAATATAATCATATTAAAGAGCGTAAGTCATAAAGATCCATAAAAGATGACAATGAAGGTGCCCTAAGGGAAATAATCTCAATAAAAAATCTAATGTAATGCTTATATTTAAATCTTTTTTTTTTCAATCTGACTACGTTATTGACCCAGCAAGGTCTTAACAGCTTCACCGGACTACGATCTCTAATTTGATTTTAATATAACTGTATAAACGAAAGCAGAAAAACGGGGCGGACCAAGAGGCTGGAGAAATAAAGAAGAAAAATCATAACTCCAAACGCTAGCTATATTAGAGTTACAATTAAACAGACCGAGGTTTTTTTCAATACTTTGCAAGTTTTAGTGTTTCAACCACAATCTCATGTTAAATAACGAAGCGGTTCAAGAGATGAAACACGCTAAAACTAGAGGTGGATTCGCTATCAAGTGTAGCAATCAAACCTCACCAAAAAATACTTGGTAACAGATTTTCAATTGAAGAGTGAGAACTTAACAGGCGGGTCTATGAATAGCCTTCTCATGATCATGCTATAGTTTTATCATGAAATTTTCCTCCACAGGATGCTCCAGCTCATTCCCAGAGATTTGTATATACGTCAATGGACATAATGACGGAACACAATATACAAAAGGCTTCTTAGTAAAATGTTATTACTTGACCCCTTTAAAATTACCTACGTCACTGAAGTTCCTATTTGTATATTTATATTAATAATATTTTATTGGATATAAACAGGCACACTTTAGATTTGGCTACTATCTACCACTAGTAGTGGCAGAGCCAAGCTGAAGCAATTATTGTTTTCAGCACGAATGGGTCGGTTCGTCCGGGGAAGCACCACCCTCTCACAAACGTAAAGTAACAGTGCTTGCACTGTTGCGTTTCGTTCGGTCAGTGAGAGAGCCGGAGGCCCACCTACCTTCCCCTTCCTCCTTCCCTTCCTGACCCTCCCGCCCTCATTCCAAATACAGGCTGGCAACGCACTTGTGACTCCCCTGGTGTTGCAATTGTCTATGGACGGTGGTGATCACCTAACATTAGGTGACCCATCTGTTCGTTTGCCTCCTATGATATAAAAAAAAAACTTAACTTTCCTTATAATTCATATCTATTCCAATATTATGTATTCTAAAGTCAGCCTGTTTGTTTATTTGTCACGTTTTCACTTACTATTCAACTGATCATCATTAACTGTTGCCGATACATTGCCAGAGATAGAGGAAAGGACATAAGCTTCATACCGAAAAAATGTACTATTCATTGGCGATAATTTGAAACTGACGTCAGTGAAAAAGCTAGTAATATTATACATTGAAATAAAACACTTACATCTTGTCTTTCAGCCACTTTCAATATCTTCTCGTTATTAATACACACGTTGTCTTCATTTGTATTGCCGTTTCCAGTAGTCAATCCTACTAGTATAGGTCTGAAAATATTGAGACAATATAGTACATTATCGGTAAGTGGTAGGTGGTAGAGCCACGCTGAAGCTACTATCGGTTTCAGTAGGGATGAGTCGGCTCTCCCGGGGCAGTACTACCATCTCACAAGAAAACCGACGTGAAGTAACAATGCTTGCATTGTTGCGTTTCGTTCGGTCAGTGAGAGCACCGGCGCAACTCCCCTGGTGTTGCTAGTGTTTATGGACGGCGGTGATCACTTAACACCAGGTGACTCGCACGTTTGTTTGCCACCTATAGCATAAAAAAAATAGTTACCAACTCAGTGCCACAGTATTATAATAAACACAACCCTCAATGAACGAGACCCGCAACTAGAACCCCGAATACTCACAGACTATACTCACAGACTCACTCATATACAACAGAGAGAAAGTCACATGGAGAGGAGCGGCAGAATGCCATAACGCTTTTTTCTTATGTGACGATTTATACTTTTTAGCTCTTACCAAGTCATGTTAATGAAGTCCTCTAAAAAGGAAAACAATAACGTACCCTTGAAAATACTCCTCGTAGAGTAGCGATAGGAATATAGCCATTGCGTCATCGCCGCCAGCGTCATTGTCAATCACAAATCTTGGTTTGTCACTGTCCGTACTGAAAATAATGGTATAACAGTAATATTTGAATAAAAAATATTTTACCCCGTTATAAGGAAGTGTAATCAAAATCAAAAATACTTTATTCAGTTTAGGCCCTAATAAGGCACTTATGAACATCAAAAACTACCACCGGTTCGGAAACAACCCAGTCATCGAGAAGAACCGGCAAGAAACTCGATCTGGTTGATCTTTTTAACAAATATATATAATATTTAGACTATATAACATACATGACAGAAACGTTTTTAATGGATGGACAGAGATGAGTCAATTCCAGACATCACTATCGTTCACATACTGATCCACTTTATAATAGCCTTTTGAGGACAAAACCCGCTTGACATGGCGCTTATCGCAATTCGGCAAATCGGTAATATCCATTGGAACTTTGTTATAGAACCGTACACTATTTCCCAAAAAAAACTATTACTCGTTGTACTAAGTCTAAAACACGGGATAACTAGTTTGTCACGGTTCCTAGTATTTAGACTATGCCGGGTTTTTACGAAATCCAGTTTATTAAGGTTCTTTCGGATATATTCTAAGCCAAAAAGAAAGTATGACAGCGCTTTAATCCCTACATACCCAGGTTTTTCGTGAAACAATTTGAACACAGTTTGATGTCTAGTATGGCGTACCATTAATCACATTCACTTAAACCTGGCCTGAGTGTCCGATATATTATATAAAAACTTATAGAATACAACACTAAACCATAAATCGAACATGCCGGTTTCACTATACGGAATTTTTGAGAAACATTACAAACATGGCAAAAGAGATCATTCATACAAATGTATATTGATGTAGCAGGATGTAGCAGTGTTGTAAGGATTTGGAAAGAAGAATACTCTAGTAGAAATATATGGACAATAATGTTACCTCCAAGAAAGTTACAAATATGTCTAATAAATATTTTGACAATAGAAGGGGTCTTTCTAATAAGATATCAGACTATAAACGTATTAGTTATTGACAATGTGGGTGTATTATATATTTATAATAACATATTTAAGGCATTTTTCATTAATTCCTTATACAGTGTAAGTGAGCACTGAGGACATGTGGTGGGTAAGGCTGTAAATAATATGTAACTGATAGTAAACCTCATTTGACACACTGTTAGTATATTTATATATAATGTTAACGTCACATGTTACTGTAAGTGGCGTGCGTGTCGTACTTGCAATTCTTTTAAAAGAGCCTTTTTCTACAAGGTCATTTTATATTTCTTTAATATAATTAAAAAAAAAAACGGAGCTGCGAGTACATCAATTATATAAAAATATTTCTTTATAAGAAGTTTGTACATCGTAAATATTTGGCAAAAAGTTTTCTACGAGTGTTATGACGAGAGTAATATAATGCAAAAACATTATTTCTAAAATGTATGTCTGTCAGTTGGGAAATACTAACCTACAAAACTTTTAGCCGAATTTCCATAAAATAGTCAAAAGATGGCGCTTTCGTTTTTAAAATGTCGTTTGTTGCGGGCATTGACCTTCGTGTTTGTTGTTTTTTGCATAACCAGCTCTAACTCTTTAGTGGGAAAAATTCCCTGTTAGTGAAGCGAACAAATTCTTACAATATGTGTCTCTAACGTTATATAAATAAGGGCATACATTACTTACTGCAAAAAGTATTTAGTGAAGGCACAGAAACATATTATTGACACGCTTATTTTAAAATGTTAAAATAGTTTTTCAATAATATTAGTAAATAAGAACTTCATAAATTTTGCGTAATTTATATTATATATTAATATTCGATATTATATTGTATAAATTAATAATTTATGACCATTTATTATTTAATTAATACATATAATTTTTATTGATATTGATGTGTTATATCTAATCGATAGATGGCGTCACGGTCGCGCGAATTGTAATATCTTGTACTCCCATTTATGCATACAATACTATTGGATGCATTCCTTCCGTATCTCAATGCACTACTTAATACAATCAAAAGCCTACTAAAGGCCCCGATTCCTAGCTCCAGCTCGGAGACCGGCTCCGAGATGGAGCTTGATGTGGCGGCAGCCGCCGAGCCGCCCGCGATCGGTGACGTGTCCACGATTCCCGCGCCTTCAGCGCAAAACACATAGTGACGGTTTTAAAAGCGTCACGTATATTAAACGGCGCAATTTGCGTTCGTCGGACCCTGACTCGGGTTCCGCACGCCCCGAAAAGCTAGTCAACGTAGATGGCGCCCGGGTACCAGCGCCGGCCATACCAGCAGTCTCGAAACCACGCGTAGGCGGACCTAGCTCCGTCTCTGTCGCTGCTTCCCAATCTACGGGTTCCGCAGTCAGGAAACCGGGCCCCCCACCGCCAGTCACTATCCAAAACAAGTCCCAGTGGAATTCGATCTCGAATAAATTGAAATGCCTTAAAATCAATTACACGTCTGCCCTTAACACTTCGACGGGCATCCAAGTAAAATGCCCCACCTCTACCGATCATCGTGCGCTAACAAAATTCCTAAGGGAATCGAAGTTAGCTTATTTCACATTCGCACTCGAGGAGGAACGCCTCCTCCGTGTAGTTCGTCGCGTCCCGGCCGAAACCTCGGTTGATGACGTCACCCTCTCCCTTAAGGAGAAGAACTTCCCCGTGCATGAGGTACATCGGATGTACCACCCACGCACCCGCGCCCCGTACAACATGGTCTTAGTCCTCCTCGACCGCACTCAAGAGGGCAAGGCCATTTTTAACCTCACCTCTGTGTGTGATCTTAACGGTATCACCGTCGAGCCCCCACGCAAGACCCATACCCCGTCGCAGTGCCATAACTGTCAGTGTTATGGTCACTCGGCGAGGAATTGTCACCTCCGCCCCAGGTGAGTCAAGTGCCTGGATGACCACCCCATGAAGGAGTGTACACGCACTCCTGGCACTCCCGAACCTCCCAGTTGCGTACTGTGCGGTAACGCGGGTCACCCCGCGAACTATCGCGGCTGTCCCAACGCGCCACGCACACAACGTCCCCGACAGGCGAAGTAGGTGCCTAGGGCGCCTTCAACCGCCGCCCGCCCTCCGCCTCCGCCACTCATGTCCGTGGAGGCGTTCCCCGGCCTGCCGGGTGCCCCCGCACCTTGGCAATGCCCGCGCCCACCCCGCCCGCGCCACCCTCTGTGCCGCGCGCGTCGCAACCCGTGCGGGCCCCTCTAGCCCCCTGGGCTCCCAAACCTCAGCCCAGGCTCCGAAACATCAGGCTCAGCCTCCGCAGGCGAAGCCTATTCAATACGACCGCCTCAGCATCTTTTTTTTCGACGGCGTTGACTGGATTAGCCAGTTAATGGTCGTGCATGATGTAGTAGACGTCTTACCTTTTGCAGAGCTTCTCGTGACGAAGAGAAGTCAGAATATGTTCAGATCGTTCGCGCGTTTCCCGGCTCTTGCTAGGACAATGAACGAGCTAGCCCGTGCTCATTATAACAAATCGGTTTAACAATGTTCGCGGCAATGAATAGGGTTAAACCACGCGGTCTATTTCTTTCGTTTTTTAACGCTAGAAACCTCAGGACACAGCGCGATCTAGTACCTGACTTTTTACGCGATAGACAAATAGACGTTCTCCTCGTACAGAAAACGCTTTTAAAACCGAAAATGCGTAATCCTAGAATCGCGAATTATTGCATAGTAAGAAACGACCGTGCCACCCGTGGGGGCAGCACCTTAATCTATTTTAGGCGTTCGTTGTATTGCATGCCGTTAGATCCGCCCGCGCTATCCAATATGGAAGTGTCAGTGTGTAAAATAGGTATGACCGGTCACGCGAATATTATTTTAGTTTCCGCGTATTTGTCACCGAATAAAGATCTAAGATCCGATTTGCAGGCGCTACTTAATTTACAAAATTCAGTTATTATAGCGGGGGACCTCAATAGCGGGAACGTAATCTGGAATAGTCCGTGTACCTCTCGTAACGGGAGAATACTCGACGAACTAGGTAGGGTTCTCGCTTTTGACGTCATAGCCCCTCTGGAACCCACGCAATATCAAGATTATTGCCGACCCACAGTATTAGATATAGCTCTCTTAAAAAATATCACGCTTCCTGTACGACTCATACAAGTCGTACACGAACTTGATTCAGATCATCGCCCGGTTGTTTTACAGTTAGGTCACAATTCAGACTTCACCCCGCCATCGGTTAGGGTGGCTGATTACGCGAAACTCGTTCAATATTTTAAAGAAAATCCGTCGTCTAGTAGTTTAGACAGGATTCCGGACGTGTTGGTGTCTAAAGCCGACGCGGATTCGGCCATCGATTCCCTGGTTGATTATCTCCAGACCGCCGTCAGGGTGACCTCGAAAGAGGTACAAGCGGCGAACGATCGCCGTTTTATACTGCCTGACGACGTGAGAGCATTGATCACGGAAAAAAACGCCGCGACTCGAGCTTACGACGCTTACCCATCTGTAGAGAATCGAGATCGTTTACGTTCGTTACGAAAAAGAGCCAAGTCTCGTATTTCTGAGATCCGGGGTAACAGGTGGGACAGACTCCTGGAGGGTCTCCAGCTGTCTCACCTGTCGTACTGGACTCTAGCGCGAACTCTCAAATCAGATATGATCACTCCAATACCTCCTCTCGACAGAGACCCCGGGTTGCTTCCCGTGTTCGATAGTATAGATAAAGCAGAATGCCTTGCCGCAAGCTTAGAGAAACAGTGTTCGCCAAACACTGATAACACTGACCCCTTCAATAACGGATTAATCGAATCAGCTGCGAAGCAATTTTTTTTAGAATTGCAGTCTTCTTTAATATCGCCAAAGCCTTCGATAAGGTCTGGCACGGAGGGCTCATCCATAAATTATGTAAATCTCGCGTACCCGATAGACTTATTCATATTATCCGCGATTATCTCACTGATAGGACATTCCGCTTCAGAGTGGATGGTGAACATGGTTTAGGTGTGCCACAGGGCTCCATACTCGCGCCCACGCTCTTCAATCTGTTCATCAGTGACGTACCTCGGTCTCGGGGGGTCGAGGTAGGTTCTTACGCTGACGATACCGTTATTTACACTTCCGGCTGGCGGTCGGACTTTCTTAGGAAGCGCATCGAAAAAGCCGTTCATACTCTCGGTGAATGGTTTCGTTGATGGCGCATAGGAGTTAATCCCGATAAGAGTGCCGCAATACTCTTCGATCCCACGAAACGCACTAATAAATTTGAGCCCATCAGGCTATACGGAATCGATATCCCTTGGGTCGAAGAGGTCAAATATCTCGGTGTTACATTAAATAAACATTTAAAGTTCAATTCACATATAGACAGAGTGCGAAACAAAGCCGCTATGGTCTTGGGTCGCCTCCATCCGTTGCTTTGCAATAAGAGTAAGATGTCACAGATCACGCCGCCATGGTCTGGGGGTTAATTTCGCTCCCGCACACCCGATTAGGCCTCCCACAGCAGCGGCTCAAGCCTAGGTTCGATCCCTCGGTAGGGAGCCCTTGAGTACGTTGCTTGCGCGATACGGTGACACACAAATATACATCACTGCTACAACACTACATGATCACCCCCACACACGTGCAAGCTACACGTTTACACATGAAAGTGGAAGGAATTACTTTTCCCCTTATCGAACTGAAAAACTCTCAATTTTCCGATAATAAATATATGGAGGAGTTGTTGAGGCGTGTATGCTTGGTACACATATACGTTTCAACAACTCATACACATATGAATAGTTAGCTAGGTTAGCTAAGATAGGTCGCGAATTTGCATGCAACAGGCAACAGCCAAGCCGAGGTGTGCCGTGCACCCTTGAGCTGGTTGCCACAATAGAATCGGCTGAGTACCTTAAGCGCGCGCCTTAGTAGTCCGGTGAAGCTGTTAAGACCTTGCTGGGTCAATAGCGTAGACATTTCGGAAAAAAAAACTTAGTACAATATTTTATAATTACATTATAAATAAATGATATAATATTTATATTAAACTGTATTATAGTCTTCACAATATACAATACGCCAAATTAAAAATAACAACTAGTCCCATTTAATAGCTAATTTTATAGGTAATAATATAGATAATGGTGAAAAAATGTGCTCTTTTATATGAAATATTAATAATAAAAACTTATTTTACAAACTAACCTCATGCCCAAAGACAAGGCTGATAGAAACACTAAGACATTTACTTTAAACATTCTTAACGCGTGCCGCTTGGAACAAAGTTTCAAATGTAGCTAAATTTATGTGTGATGTGTAGTTAACTGGCTCGTCGTTTGTATTTGATATGTTTACACTGTATATTTGATTGAGCAAGTACTTCTCCGTATGACTTGCCGTAATTGAAAAAGAAAATAATCTTCTACGATGACTTAAAATTCGTTTCACAAACAAAAACCATCATTTAATATAATATAAACTCTTTCGTAACCCTAATATATATGAATAAATGTACTAAACCAGACATCGCCATTTCGACGTTCTTTTGTTAATTCTCTTTTTTTATGTCATAGGAAGGAAACGAACTGGTGGGTCACCTGATGTTAAGTGATCATCGCGGTCCATAGACACCAGCAACATCAGAGGACACGCAAGTGCGTTGCCTGCCTATGTTGATAGGGTAAAGGGAGGGGGAAATGGGTCGGAGGAAAGGGTGAAGAGGGGAGGTGAGCCTTCGGCGCTCTCACTGACCCAACGAAACGCAACAATGCAAGCACTGTTATTTCACGTCAGTTTTCTGTGAGAGGGTGGCACTACCCCGGGTGAGCCGACCCATTCATGCTTTACTGCAAAGAGTCTTTACTGATTCAGTAGTCCGGTGTAGCTGACCTTGCTAGGTCAAAAGCTTTGTTAGTACGAAAAAAAACCGATTCTATTAAGTATGTAATCCGGTGAAGCGGTTAAGACCTAACTAGGTCAATAACGTAATTAGAAAAAATAAAAAATAAGCAGATATCGATTTGGCACATGCGCATTTACTAAATTCACAAACTTGTAAAGAAGTTAAGCATTATAATTCTAAATAATAAGCCACAGGTTTTTAGTAAAAACAGCTTAGCATATGTCAACACAAATACTCATGAGGTTAACTACGACTGAATTTGTACAGTTTGTGTGTTTTGTGTCAGCAATAAATTTCAAGAAATACCTACGTATGTTGTTAATAAAATGAATAATATTATTGACTTTCATTATAATTAAATAAATGATTCAAACATTTGCCACTTGAACAAATATAAGACGATATATGTATATGAAATGTAAATAATGAAAATGGACATATAACCATTCATGTTATGAATTTTAAGCGACCTAAAATATTTTAAAATTATCCTTAAACGTTTTCTTAAATTATTATCGTAACTTTATATTAAAGGTTAAATATATTCCAGTGTAAACCAGTATACAGACGAGTGAATATAATTCAACCTTTGAACAAAGCACGAAATGGGAACAAAGACCATTGAGAGTTGAAATTAGAACAAATGCATTATTTATCTTGACATAAAATGCTGTCGAATTTACACAAAAGATAGAGATAGACTTATCTATTTTAACATGTACGAGCAAGATAAAAGATTAAACATAATAGCTTTATATAGTAATAAATTTACGTAACAGTCATTCAGTCCTAGTTCGTATTGGACTTTAGTTATTTTTGATTCAGTCTACTACAGTTCTGGAAGCGAGTTGTATACTCAAAAGAGTTCTAAGATAGAGATCGGTTTTCTATTTAAATATGTACGATTAAGATAGAGTATAATAAATAATTTTAAATAATTATAAATGTACATAATTTTTATTTAATCTCAGTTCCTATTGAAGTTTCGCTATTTTTGCTTCAGTCTATCACAGCTCTGGAATAATATGTCTATACCACTGTATTTTATTGAAAAAAATACCGAGAAGGTGTATAATACAGAAGTAACTCGAGAGTTAGCTCCCTGCGTAACATTTTTGTAAAGTACTATAATGTTACAAAATGGCTACAGTCCCTCTGTTGTTGAATGGTAAATAAGTTATCGTCATCATCTTCAGCTTGTAAGAAGTCCGATGAAGGGCCATGGGCCTCTTTTCGAAAGAAGACATAAACACCCTTGCGCCAGCCAACGACGTATGGGCAATTTTAAATTCCGAGAAATCCAGTTTTATATTTTTCCCACATACTTTATACTTATAATTAGGGCGATCCCTAACTAGTGATACAATATTAATACTTTATTACCCGACACATACAAATATATACATTATTAACACATACAAAACAATTATCTAACACTTCTATTACTCATTTATTCCATAGTGTACACGATTCAGATATATTTTAAATTCTTTTTTTTTCGAACTGACTACACTATTGGCAGGCCTTTACAACTTCACCAGACTACTAAAGCGAGCGTATATGCCACTGCGCCGCTAGACAACATGCTCAAGGGTGCTTAATTGCTGGAACCTCGAATTGAGCTGTTGCCTTCGATGCAACACTGCAAATCTTTCCAAGCTAAGTTAAGCTAACTATTCATACATATA
Organism: Antheraea mylitta; assembly: GCA_014332785.1. Taxonomy (NCBI): domain Eukaryota; kingdom Metazoa; phylum Arthropoda; class Insecta; order Lepidoptera; family Saturniidae; genus Antheraea; species Antheraea mylitta. Next base: position 3,707,755 of record JACEII010000015.1, read on the forward strand.
AGAAATCCTGTGACACACATGTGTGACAAGCATGTAAATCTCACGAATTCGAACGTGAATTTTGTGTTACACTAGGTTAATCTAAACTTAGCCAGTTTGAAAATATGATTTGAGTTAGTGTTTGACAAATAAAACCTTGCCACTATATGCGTACCACAGGTATGTGTTTGAGTGTGTATGTATGGAGGGGGGGGGGGGGGGGGGGGGTGATCTGTGTTGTATTGTTCAACTAGTGATTAAAAATTTCAATATCACTGTATCATGATAGCCTGAGGCTCCACTTATTTATTAATTTACTACTTTTATTGGGGTGTAAGGGGTGTTGAGTAACATCTTAAGATTTGAGACACCCAAGCCAACCTCACCTGCATGTGGTGCACCCTGCTGATCAACGAACGAGGCAATGGCGACAGCGGGGTGCTAGGATTTTAAAGCCCGACTGGGTCGCACCCACCATGTACATGGCGAAAAAGCCCGTCATAGTGACTCGCTTTTGCGCGTCGCGTTTCGGGATCAGCCTGTGCATATCCAATACCGAGTGACGTTCGTCATTATGGCCGGCATGACAGCGGCGACCGATGATGGATGATCTGTCTCTCGGTGGTCGCCACTGTTTTTGGATTGTACTATGCTTACCATCAGGCATAGTACAGTCACTTTGTCGTGCTTCAATAAAAAAAAAGGTGGACGCTATTCGGCGTGACACAGTTCTACTAATGTAGCTAATGTCGTTCATTTCTATGTTGTCCAAGTTTTGTGAATTCAATAAAGATTAAAAAAATACAATGTATAAGCTGTTTACAACTAACTTTAGATTGAACCACTTTATTAACCGAGGTCAATACGTTAGTACTATGGGACCTACTTATTTACCATTTGATTCCTGAGAGTAAAGAGAGCATTGTTCTATTGCGACCTATGTGTTTAGTAGTGATACAATTTTTTAATTTATTGTAGTTTGTTACATTGGGACAGGAGCTAATACCTCCTATTTGTACAATACTATTTATAAATAATAAAAGAAAATAAGCAACAAATAGTTTATTAAAATTGTATATCAAGATAATTTAAATTGAAACATATAGAGTAAGAATTTTTTATAATTTTCTAAATTCGCTGAATAAATTAACTTCACGTTCGCTTCTTTACTTTCAAAATCGTTTGTGGTTATTCCCCGTTCATCTCCTGGAAAAAAAAAGTAATTCTGTTAATATTATAAACCAGAAACATTGTAAGGATTGGTGTATGTTAAACTTTCACGCAGAAACTGCTCAGCGGATTTTAATAAAACTATGCAGTAATCTATTTATATACAATGAACTAGGACCCTTCGATACGAAAGTTTTCGTAAAAGGCTCTAAACTACTTACTTTATGGATTTTTGCCAGTTCTGTAATATGCATAACGAAGCTAAAATAACATTCAAACCGACGTGAAGTAACAGTGGTTGCATTGTTACGTTTCGTTCGGTCAGTGAGAGTGCCGGAGACCCACCTCCCCTTCCCCTCACTTGTCCTCGCCTTTCCACTTGCCTCTTCTCTCCCTTCCCCCCATTCCCCCATCCCTTTAAACACAGGTTAGCAACGCACTTGCAACTCTGGTGTTGCTAGTATCAATGGACGGCGGTGTTCACTTAACATCAGGTGAGCCGCCTATCCGTTTGCCTCCTATATGATATAAAAAAACTGCCTTTATTAAACTGTTTGGTAGCAATAAAGGTTGCTAAGGTTATTAATTAAACTACTGTAAACATAATTATATAAGCAGTCGGAAGTAAGCAAGAACTATTAAAAAATAAGTCTAATCCTAATATACACTATTTAATTGAGGCCTTGAGAAAGCATCTGTGTAATTTATGTTTCAAATAAAAAGATAATCGTCGAAAACCCATCTTGCTTAATTTGTATTAGGCGTTCGGTGTTTAATTTTAATAAAAATGCATGATAGAAAAACTAACATGTGTAAATTATGTTTTAGAATTTCTTACAATTTACAAGCCGCATACTAAAGTATAATTTATATTTTATGTTAATTGTTTTGCGGAAGATGTTTTCATTTATATTCACACATTCTAATTGCTTGTCTACTAAATATAAAACACTATTATAATTATTTTAATTAACACTTTTTTTATATTTTTAGAAAATATAAAAAAAATAGTTTAGACTTATACTATAAATACGGATGTGAGATCGTTATGCTCTCACGCAGTGACTACTTTTTTTTTTTTTTTTTCGAAATGACTACGCTATTGACCCAGCAAGGTCTTAACAGCTTCACCGGACTACTAAGGCGAGCGCTTAAGGCACTCAGAAGTGACTACTTATATCTATACTTATATTTATATCTATACTTATACTACGTGATCAATCAACATAAAATTTTGTATATATGTTGACAGGGGTACAGAAAAGGATAATTATTCAAAAAAGAAGTACCCTTTTGAGATAGTTTTCAAAACAAATGAGACGAGCGTAGTCGCGAGCAAACGTTTAATATATTTGTAACTAGTAGGCTAATTTTGTCTACACAAACCGAACTAAACCCGTGTTTAATCGTTCATATAACATTTTTTTTTAATACCCACTTTTATACACCTAGAACGAAGTTCAAATTTCGCCGTCCATAAGGTTCAGTTGTTTGATGTGAAACATCTATACGCTGAGGGTAAACCTGACTATTAGCGTGGTGACGCAAAATATAAACTTTGCACTATTAATGAAATACTCAAAAACATTTGCAACCCGAACTGTATAAACATAAGATTCAAGTTGTTGTCGGCCACTCATGTTCCGCGGCACGCACCGACGACCTTGCACCCTTTCATAAATGCCGCCAAAAATACTGCGCCTACGCCTAGTTGAATTTTTATATTCAATAAGGATGAATATTTATGTAATAAAATAACTGTTTGTCATTATTTTATGGAAAAAATTTGTAATGCTTTATCTTTTCAGTATGCCATTGCTGATTCCCGGCGTAATCTGTTCTTTTATGCATATAACGTACATAAAACGATTTCGATGTTTCACATCTTCATTTAATACATGTAAACAATTCGAAAATCTTTAAAAATAACGTAAAATATTAGGAAAAATTGGATTTAGGTCATTTTGAAATATATAGATTCAATTGTGATAAGTCGTAAGTGTGGTTGGCGCGGTTGCGATTATCCTGTCATTTGAAATTCATATAGTACATGGAAATTTGCACTGACTTTAATACACTCATCAAAAAAGTCTAAGCAACATGTACTAATTTAAATTTTAGGATGGTTCTTCACATTATAACGTTGTATTTTATTTTTAAAATAATATTTTAAGGGTTCTATGATGTAAAAATAACAGCTGTTGTCTTTATAAGTTCTTTTAATAACAGAAATGAACAATATCTAATACCTTTAAACGAGCAATTCTTGTATATTTTTATATTTGTATATATTCATGATCTCGGAAATGGCGTCATCTATTTCCGTGAAATTTAGTATGTAGGTAGTTTCGGAGACGATAAATTGATCTAGCTAGATTTAATTCATAGAAAACTTTTTTTTACTAAGATTTCAATCAAAAATGTTTTTAAAGAACCGAGCTAGGCTCGATCGCCCAGGTACTTAGAATATATTGTAGAAACTAAGATACATAAAAAACTAAACGTTTTTTTTACAAAATGAAATTTCTAAAGAAAATGTATTTATTGTGAAAGAATAGAACAATTTAATACAAAGTATGATCTCCTCTGCTATTCAGAACTTGTCGGCAACGATTATTCATTGAATTAATGAGACTGTTTATGTCATCTTGCGGTATTCGCTCCCAACGGAATTGTAGCAAATCCTTCAGCTGTTCGGTTGTTGTCGCTTCGTCCAAGTCTTTCAAAACACGTATCTGTAGCATGTCCCATGCGTGCTCGATGGGGCTGAGATCTGGCGATTGTGCAGGCCAGGGCAATACCCGGATGTTCTCCGTTGCAAAGTATTCACTGGTTCGTCGAGCTGTATGTGAACGCGCATTGTCATGCATTAACCTAAAGTCGGAACCAAAGGTTTGTGCAAATGGGTAGACATAAGGTTTGAGAATATCCTCAATGTAATTTTCAGCATCCATGTTTCCATTTACAAAAACGAGCTCAGTTCGCCTGTTCTTAATATTACCCGCCCATAATATAACTGTTGAGCCGCTGTATGGATAACTTCCTGAACGCACCTGAGCCTTTCAGTATTTCCGGGCTGACGATATACTTGCACCCTTCTTGTATCAGGCTTAAACCCGAATCGCGACTCATCGGAAAACATAATTTTATCCCATTGTTCCTGGGTCCATGTTATGCGTTCTCTACACCATTCATATCGACGAGCGCGATTCCCGTGATGTATCGGTGGGCACCTGATTGGGCGTCGAGCTCGTAGGCCGTACTCATGCAGTCGATTTTGCACAGTTTGAGGACTTACATCAACACCACTTGAAATTTGTAGCCTCAAACTTATCTTTCGAGCGGTTAACATCGGCTGGCGTCTTGCAGTCACTTGTATGTACCGGTCTTGACGAGTGGTTGTACTCCTTTTACGGCCTGGATGCTGTTCAGCGGGTTCTCCTGTATTATTGTAGCGCTGCCAAAGACGACAAATAACACTTCTATGAATGCCCAAATGTCGAGATACCTGAGATTGATTACTTCCCGCTTGCAACATCCCTACAGCTCTTTGCATTTCGTCTGTCATCAAATGACGTCGCTTCATGACGTAAAGAATATCTAACAATTCAATTTTGTCGCTAACTTTATTTAAATGGTTGGTAAAATTATAAAATCAAGACTAAACGTAGCAATTAAAACGCACTTAAATTCAAACAAATTCGCAGTCATTTGAATTTTATGAAAAAACAAAACATAATCAAATTTTTTTTACAACCAGCCAGTATGTTATCAATAACAAAAAAGTTTACTTACCTACGTACTTTGTTTGAGTAAATACTTAGAAATTAATTAATATAAATGGTAAAATTTGTAATATCATGCATGTTGCTTAGACTTTTTTGATGTGTGTATAACAAAAAACCTTGTCTCAAACCGTTTTCACTAATTAAATAATAATCATTACAAATTGTTAGATCACATGATGTTAAGCTTGTTTGTTTCGCTTTACTGTACCGCCCAATTAAATACTACTAAGAATGATACAACTACACGGCTACAATATGCTAATAATACCACTAATAATAGTTACTTTTACCACTCACTTTTTATAAGGATTTTTTACCCCAAAGTTTTTACTGTTCAGTACGATTTTATAAAGACTTTCTTTGATACAGACTAACACATCAACAAATAATTAAACAAGCAGATGTAGCCGTTTAATCAAGTACAACATTAACCAAATCGCACTAACATTATACCCTTCTAGATTTAATTTAAAGTATAATTTTATATATAGTAGCAAAACGTAAGGAAACTTTGATTAATAATAATAATCAAAATAGCATACCACAAAGAATAATATCATGTTTGGAATATTTCACTTCGTTTACAATACGGTTATCCAATACTATGGCCGCAACTGCTGGGTCCAATGGATACCAAAATTGAACCTTGGTTATTGAAACTCGTTCGAAGCTGTTTTGGGCTGTCATTATGTTGGTCGGGATTTTTCCCAAAACGTCGGTGCGCCATTCCTGGAAAAAAGTTTACTAAATTAGTTTTTGATCTTGACTTTCCTATAATTTGTTCTATAATTTGACAGTAACCGCTGTTCAGTGCCATAGGTACGCGAGCGGAGAAAACGGAGGTGAAGCAGTCGCCCCATTTTGTCGTCATTCTGCTGTCATCGCTCACGGTGGCAACTAATCTATTTTGTTACGGACTCTCTGTGTTAGACGCACATGGATAAAATATTTAAAGATGGTAGTGCGTTATCGCGAGGTATTGAGACTGTAATTTTCAAACTGGCTGAGTATTTGGAGAAAAGTAAAGCAAAGAAAAAGGGTTTTTATTGTAAAAGTGGCGCAAATATCGCCAAACTCATAGGTTTTATATTTTATCGTACATTTTATATTTCCAAAAATTAAAGATTCATTTCATTTGGATTGATTCTTTATTTGGACTTATCTAAAATTTTTATTGGATAAAAACAGGGATTGAATATATATTTTTTTTTATATCGAAGGAGGTAAACGAACTGGTGGGTCGCGTGATGTTAAGTGATCACCACCGTCCATAGACACTAGCGACATCACGGACGTCGCGAGTGCGTTGCCAGCCTGTATATGGGAGAAGGGGGAGGGGAAGGAAAGGGAAAGAAGGAAAGAGGAAGGGAGGTCGGCCTCCAGCTCTCTCACTGACCGAACGAAACACAACAATGCAAGCACTGTTATTTCACGTCGGTTTTCTGTAAGAGGGGTGGTACTACCCCGGAGAAGCCGACCCATTCATGCTGATACCAAAAATAGCTTCAGCGGGGCTCTACCACCTACAAATAATTATACTGAAAAATATACAGCTTAAAAAATCGGCTCATAATCGACTAAGTAGTTAAGGCATAAGCGTAAAAAACCTCACCTTTGCACTTACAATATTATTTAAAATTTAAATTATTCTGTCATTATTATACCTTAACCTATTTTTTTTTACCTTGCTAGTTTCCACAATTTCACAAATTAATTTTAGGTGAGCGGCAATATAGCCTTCGATGATGTCATCCTACACCAAAATAATATGCCACTTCCACTATCAGAACGCACAGATGACGACGCGTTTGACAACAGTTTCTAAATTTAAGGTTGGTACCTGGCTAGGTAGGTTGATGCGATACCAAATAATAATACAAAAACATAAAAAAATCTCTCTATTAAACGTCTCTGACATACATATTCGGTTAAAAAGGTCATTTACCCAAAAACTATTCGTCAATTTTTTTTTGTTAAAATTTGTTATAGCTTTGACACAAAAGGTTTGTTTTTGCTTTTCATAAATATGACATAATTTACGGGCAGGCTTTTATTTAAATCAAGCATTAAGTTCTGAAGAACATATATATTTTTTACAATCAATACAATTTATGAATGAGATTAGGATATTTTCTAGAGACTCATTGAAAAATGTCGTCAAATACCGTTAGGTGTGTTGTGATAGCTGCATTTGTTTTTTTTTTTTTTCGAAATGACTACGCTATTGTCCGAGCAAGGTCTTAACAGCTTTACCGGACTACTAAGGCGAGCGCTTAGGGCACTCAGCCGATTTTTATGACAACTAGCTCAAGGGTGCACGGCCCACCTCGGCTTGAGCTGTTGCCTGATATGTGCAATTCGCGAACTATCCGAGCTGACCTAAGCTAACTATTCATACATATATGAGTTGTTGAAACATATATGTGTACCAAGCATAAATACCTCAACAACTCTTATATATATTTCGTATCAGATAATTTTCTAAACTATTTCAGTTCGATAAGGGAAAGAAACAAAACCCTTCCACTTTCATGTGTAAGCGTGTATGCGTGCATGTGTGTGGGGGTGATATGTGTAATGTTGTTGCAGTGATGTAAGATTTTGTGTCACTGTATCGCGCGAGCAGCGCACTCAAGGGTTCCACGCCGAGGGAACGGACCTAGGCTTAAGTTGCTGCCGAGCTGCATTTGGAATTTAATAGCGCTGTAGACTTAATGTTTCTATCAATATTTAACATTACAATAATTTAATTTTTCAATATTATTAATAGTGTAAGTTTTATTGTGATAAAGCGGAGTATAAGATTTTTAGTTTAGTATGCTCCTTATTATAATTGCTATTTAAAAATATTTCCATCTAACAATTGGCTGTTGCACTAACCACAGTTGTAAAGAAATAAGTGTAAGCCTATATCACAGTATACATATGAGTCACAGTACGGAAACTACATACAGATGCTCGTACCAGCACACTCACACAAACATACGCATCGACTAGAGCTGAGCGGTTTTCGCGGTGCTGTCCATAGAATATCTTTTAAAACCTCTCGTCGATGCGCATGTTTGTGAGTGTGCCGTTTTCGAGCGTTTGTAGGTAGTTTCCGTACTGTCTCTCATATTTATACTGTGCCTACATCGCCGTTTAAGATGAATTGTGGGTATAAATGCTAAGCATTTGAAGTATCAAGAAAAGTGAATAAAATATACGGAAAAATATTAAAAGTTAACGCATAGCACTAATATGATATATTATGAAAAACAAAAAACTTACGATAGTGTTGTTTAATGAGTGTCTAATTTGTGAAAACGGGACGACAGTAACTTTGTCTTTTCGAGAACTTTCTGCCACAATATGATAAGCTTCTACATCCAAATTGGCATTGAATTCTGGATCTTTAACAGTGTCACCTGCAACAATTTTATGTGAAGGACAGTTTTTGAGACGTGTGAATAATCCTGACAAAAATAAAAAAATATTTTTGGTAAAAAATACGTCTCCATTAATAATACCAATACCAATTAGGCTATACTCAAATTTAAAAGCAACATATATTGGTATAAACAAATATAACAAATATACAACATATAACAAATATACAACATATAACCAATAAATATATCAAAGTTATACAAATATATTAAATGGATATTTGATTGAAGAAGGCATTGCTTTGAGGAAATCCATAATTAAATATTATAGTGGACGTTAATTTGGACTTCCCTCTGTAACTGATTGGCAGCTACCACGTCTCACTACAATAAACACGTTCGATTTTATTTGCGCGAGGTGTACCTTAAAAAGTTAAATCTGAAACTAGTAATAGAAATAAGAGCGAAGTATTTGTAACGAAAACCACAGAAAGTAATTAAAAGGTGTCCTTGGTTGACGAAAATCTGAAACTAGTAGTAAAAATAAGAGCGAAGTATTTGTAACTAAAACCACAGAAAGTAATTA
>JACEII010000015.1:3716655-3751151 GCA_014332785.1 Antheraea mylitta
TGCGCGAGGCATTTTTACCGATCCTCCTGATACAATCACGTCAGCGAACGATCAGTATCAGCCTGTCCCTCGCAACAGAGCGTGCTGACGCCCACGCCCGCGTAACCACAGATCACGCCGCCGCGGTCTGCGGGTTAATTTCGCACCCGCACACTCGATTAGGCCTCCCACGGTAGCGGCTCAAGCCTAGGTTCGATCCCTCGGAAGGAAGCCCTTGAGTGCACTGTTTGCGCGATACGGTGACCAACCAATATACATCACTGCTACAACACTACACGATCACCCCCATACACGTGCACGCCTACACGCTACACATTTCGGTGGAAGGGTTTACTTGTTTTCCCTTATCGAACTGAAAAAACTCTCAGTTTTTCGATAAAAAATATATGGAGGAGTTGTTAAGGTGTATATGCTTGGTACACATATACGTTTCAACAACTCAAACATATATGAATAGTTAGCTAGGTTAGCTAAGATAGGTCGCGATTTTGCATGCAACGGGCAGTAGCTAAGCCGAGGTGTGCTGTGCACCCTTGAGCTGGTTGCCTATATAAAATCGGCTGAGTGCCTTAAGCGCTCACCTTAGTAGTCCGATGAAGCTGTTAAGATCTTACTAGGTCAATAGCGTAGTCAGTGCGGAAAAAAAAAACGATTGAACCTGTACTCGGTTGACACCGTTTGTACGTAACTGTAAAAATAATAATTAATTAAAATATGTTTCAGAGTAACATGTAATGACCACAATCGATTTCATACTTAACTTTTTCAGGTACACCTCGGGAAAATAAAATAAAAACGCTTTTTTTTATGCAAAGACACTTATAGTAGCGGCCAATCAGTTCCAGGCAGAAGTGCAAAGTAACGTCCATTATAATATTTAATGATGGTAGGTTCATCTGTGGCCGTGGGCGCATTTTGGATTATAACTTAAATGTGGCCGTAAAAGATAATGAAGCCGTCATAAAGTTATAGTAACAAATAAATATTCGATACTTATAATGAAAACAATAATAACAAAAGTTTTTTTTTAATTTTATATCGAAGGAAGCAAAGGAACGAATGTAATGCAGCTTTTATAGTGAGCAATATGATATTATTATTGTAAATAACTATTTTTAATAATCATAGTTAACCACTGTTATAGTCACTGAGTTCGTTAATAGCTTTAGTAGGTGTACCACTTCTACCGAACCACGCTGAAGCTATTACTGGTTTCAACATGAATGGGTCGGCTCGTGAAGTAACATTACTTGCATTGTTGCGTTTCGTTCGATCAGTGAGAGCGCCGGATTTCCACCTCCCTTTTCCCTCCTCCCTTTCTTCTCCCAGCTTCCACTTCCCGCCTCCCTCCCCCATACATAGCCTGGCAATGCATTTGTGACTCCCCTCGTGTTGCTAGTGTCTACGGTCGCGATCACTTAACATCAGGGGACCCGTCTCTTCGTTTGCCTCCTATGACATAAAAAAAAATGGAAAGAAATTATATTGTAATAGTATATATGATAATTATAAACTTTACTTACTATAGACGTGGCCAGCACCGATATACAACTGGGCCAATCTCCCAATGAACTCCGGATCCAATCTAATAGCAAGTGCTATGTTTGTCAAAGGACCAATAGCCATCACAACTAGCTCACCTAATAAATAGCAACAATTACAATAACTTTGTATACGGAAATAAAATTACTGAATTAATTTCAGGAAACGTTTATTTATAAAAACGTTTATTTTATGACTGACAAAATAAAAATAACTTGACTTCATAATAAATAAATTACATTAAAAAAATACAGATAAAATCTACTCCAATTCAGTAGTTTTTAATTTATAAATAATAAATTGTTCTATAATTCTTTTCTTACATCATTGAAGGTTATTTTTTTTAAATATCTGTTTTAAAGTGTACGGTCTAGACCAGTGTTTCCGAACGAGAGGCCCACGCCCCACAGGGGAGGCAATTTGATAGTTAAGGGGGGCAATTTAAAAATAGACTCGACACGACTTTGACCCCATTCGCTTTGGGTTATTTCAATGCAATACTAGATATCAGTGACAAATTTAACAAAAAAGGCAAATTCTTAAAAAAATGCCGGTAATTAGCTGGGTAATTAGAGTCGTGAAGTAAGTTTTTTATTGTGTTTTGAAATTTTTCTTACGATGTTTTGATAATAATTACATAGTGATTTCTTCCTAAAATTTATCATTTATATTTCTTAAGGGAACAAAACAATTTTTTTAACGGTTAAAATTATATATGGGGGGCACAAAACTTTTAGAAATGTTAAGGTGGGGTATGAACTAAAAAGTTTGGGAAACAATGGTCCAGACAGAAATTAGCATCCAAGTTTATGCTCTCAAATTTTGGGCTTATTAAATTCATAATTTATCAAATGGTAAGTAGTTTTGACTGAAATATATTGTAATTAATGAGATATTATGGTTATACCTATACCTGGAAACTGTTTCGACATTTCAATGAGAGCTACAGCAGCGTGTTCATCTTGTGCTTTTATTTCTTTAAAATCTATGTATTCATTGTCACCCAGTCCATCGTAGCCAAAGTGGGCATCCGTTTGAATTGTTGTAACTAAGGAACAAGTGCTGCCTCTATATATTGGAATCTAAAAATCAATATTTATATTAAAATAACTTGTGTGATTCATAAGGAAAGTTTATATTACTTTTACTACTATTATTATTACATTCTTGATAATTTAATGTATGTCCGTAAAAACTTTGAAAAACTGAATTTAGTAAAAGACCGACATAATGTAAATACTAGAAACTGTAATAAACTGGTCGTCCCTGTGTAGCAAAACCAGTAATAGTTTTTTTAGGTAATAATGTTAGGTAATAAAACAGTTTTACAATAAAGCCCCAAAACATGTTATCGATTTGCCGGATTGTAAATTAAAGCGCTATGTCAAGCGGGTTTTAGTGTCAAAGTGATATTATAGAGTGGATCAGTATGTGAACGATAGTGATGTCTGGAATTGACTCCTCTCTGTGCATCCACTAAAAATTGTATTGGAAATATATGTTAAAAAAATGTACCCGATCGAGTTTCTTGCCGGTTCTTCTCGATGTCTGGGTTGTTTTCCGATCCGGTGGTACTTTTTGACTTTTATAAGTGCCTTATTAGGGCCCAAAATGAATAATGTATTTTTGATTTTGACATTTGTTTTAATCACTTTATCTAATGGTGAAAACCGCATAAAAATCTATTCAATAGTTTTCGAGTTCCAGAACACACATAGAGACGTGACAGAGGACTTTGTTCTATAATATGTAATAATTATGTTCTATTAAAAAGGTGAATGTATACTTATAACCAAACTATAAAAGTGAAAACTTGTGATTTAAGTAAAGGTGGTTTATAATAACTGGACCTGATTAAACCCGATTCAGCTTCATCGACTTGAATGTGACGAGTCAGCTTCGATCACTTCTTGGAATAAACATAAAATACGTTTTAACATTTTCACTTAGTCATTCCTATTTTTATACAGTTTGAACAGTTTGCTTTGTAAAAGTAATCGCTTGAAAAAACAAGTATTTAATAACATAACCGCTACAATAACAATGGCATAGCTAGTTCGTGTTGGCGTGTCAGAGCGAAAATTATTAAGCAATTAGTTACACACATATTGACTGATCCCAAAGTCAAAGTTAATTTGCGTGAATATGACAGAGCTATGAACTATACGCGCTTATGTATGTAAATTTGTTGGTTATAATCTACAGTTAAAGTAGGAGAATCTACACGGAAACACAGCGATTGGCGTTTTTTATGGGGTCTCAGTCTGTTCATTTGGTGACTTTTACATTTTGACTATAATCTTTTATTATTTAACTATATATTTTTTTTTAATATTGGTGGCATTTTACGTAATATAGTTAGGTTATTGTGCACAAGTGAAGTAGATTCAAAATAATACCCGGAGCATGGATTCAGAGAAGCTACAAAACTCCTTGGAAAATTTTAACAAGGGAGCCACCATCTTGTTAGAACATTAAAATTATCACAGAACACTTGTAAATCTACCCGACAATGGCAGAAGTAATCTAGAAGATTAGTTGCCAGTTTTAAATAGAAAAATAGACTAAAGTGATGTACGAATGTTTTTAACTTTGATACGTTTACAGTTACTGTAGGGACACACTTGCATATCTATAGAGTGCACGCTATAGATATGTAGGGGACAAAGTCCACTCATCGCTTCCCGTTACAATATAAGATGTATGTAACCAGTCCGGTTGTAGCCGTATAGGCAAACATACGTGTGTTGAGTAAATCTCTCATGTAATTAGTAGTTTCAATGTGTGAAACAATACAAACTCTGATCTTTCTAAATACTAACTTTCATTAATCCAACCGGGCTCACACGAATCATATATAAATACACCAACACCTAAATTAATACTATATAAATATATGTCTATATTATTAATTTATATTTTAATAACACTTAACCTAATAAAAAGATAAAAATAACCTACATCTCTTCTGCCGGCAATGTCCAATATTCTTTGACTATTTATAAAAACCTGGGATTCATTCACATTTCCATTAACAGTCGTTAAACCAATAACACTTGACCTGAAAATGTAAATAATTGTACAAAATTGCATCTGATCTAACATTATATATTTTCGTTTCCTTAGATTCTGTAGTACGTGCCAAATTTATTGACCGCTCTGAATCTGCACGGACCACAAATATAGGCATAAATATGTTTCATATTAAATGCATAATACTGAGACCACTTCAAGACAAATAAATGGCAATTTTAGATACATACAATAATATTTTAACTTTGTTTTCTATTACATTTCTGACGATATTATGCCCAAGTCCGAACCTAACTCTATTGAGAGCGGGCGTAATCTTTTGCGAGGACTGACTTTTATTTTTGGTATGTTTTCTTCTTACTCAAGAAATTTTTATTTAGTTCTATTCACAATTACAATTTAATATTATAAACTAAGATTTAGTAACAAAAAACTGAAAAATTAAAATAATAATAACAAACAAAATCAATTAAATTAGGATTAGGAAGACTGAATAATCCTTACTCGCCACAACATTCCTCGTAAAGTAAAGCTAAAAATACAGCCATTGAATCATCAGCACCGCCGTCGTGGTCTATTACTAACTTTGTTCCCGCTTTTATAAATTCCATGGACTCTGATGTTAATGTTTGTTTACTGTAAATATAATATATATTGATATAGAATATCTGAAATGTGTTTGGGCACAAAATCCATTGACTTGCCGCCACGTAACCATCAAATTTGTTCATAACGCCATCTGTTGTTCGCATTACGTATCTTCAATGTTTGATATTTATGTTTTTTTTTTCGAAATGACTACGCTATTGACCCAGCAAGGTCTTAATAGCTTCACCGGACTACTTTACAAATTTATGTTATTAATATAACACTCTCTATTGCTTATTCGTCGAAGGTATAAAAAATCTTGTTTAGTAATGCTGAGGACATAATCCTGTGTCTTTTGTGTATCATTTGACCGTTATAATAATTCAATGATATCGTTTAATTTGTTTACAAATTAAACAAATTTTGTATACAAATTATGTATGTAGTATTAAAATTGACTAAAGAGAGTATAATTATCATAATAATTTTATTGTTTTTTATTTATATGAGTGACTAATATTCTTAAGGACGTACTGAAACTGTCTATTTTACTTCATATTCACTTATTATAAAAAGGTTTGATGCTTAACATCTACCAAGTGATGGGACGCTTACTTTATAAGAACTAAAGTTATTGTAAATTATTTTAATTACTCTATAATTTATACTCTTAATATTCACTTCTATATATGAATAGGCTAACAATATAAAAGATCTCAGTATACTTTTCTTCTCTGTTTATGATCTTCTTAATTTTGGTTTTGTTTAGCAGCTATTAGTAAGCATTAGTATAGTTAATTTTAAGAGGTATACATATGTATGCAATGTTATACAGAGATCCACTCGTTGCCAAAGAAATCCCAATAATTAAATTAGAAAAGAAAAATGAATAAAGGCCTAATTTTGACAACCGGACCCGTGATTCTCAACCGGCGTATAACAACACATTGATGTTTAGCATCTCTTAAGATTGTCGCGAGATTTCGAACACTTGCTTTATTCCACTTTGGACTATCATGTATTTTGTTTGTAAGGATGTCGTAAATTTGTAGAGTGTGCTAGTGCATTACTGAGTAAAAAAGGTTGCGAACTTATGCACGAGATGACAATTATTAATATTATATATGTACTCTGTGGTATATTTACTAAAGACTTTGTTAATTAAATACGAGACTTAAATTACTTTTTAATGGTTGAAGCAATACATTTATAACTAACTAGCCTCTGCCCGCGACTTCATCGCGTGGAATAGTTACTAACGCTAACTCGCAGTAGAAGCTCTCAAGAGGGGAAAAACCCCGATTTCGAAACATTATTCATCGGTGCTACGCTCCTATTGGTCTTGGCGTGATGATATATGATATATACTCGACAAATGAGCTACCTATAACATTGAAAGAATTTTTCAATACGGACCAGAAGTTCCTGAGATCACCCCCTACAACGTCACAAACTCACAAACTTTACCTTTTTATAATATTAGTATAGATATAGGTAATCTATTTACGGCTATAAAAAATTATTAACCTTACCTTCCTGGTACATGTAATAATGTTATAACAAGCATAAACATGTACATAATTTGTTCGTTACGTTCGTGCACTAATGTTTTTAAGGTCGAACTGAGTTTACTGGAAAAAAAAACAGCACACTATGACGCTAGCGGATGTTACGATTTTTAATAAAGGTTATCCGTAATTTAGTTATTTTCACAACTGAAATCAATAATAATTATATGAATATGACTGTGTATATTTTTAAAATTTATTCCAATTTATTATTCTAATTTATTAAATTAAATTTAATTATATTGATAAATAAGAAAATCGCAACAGAAGAGTACACCACACGAACAATAACACCAGAAAAACTAAAACGCAATAATAGTTTTCAAGTTTTTAATTTCTGTAAAATTTTCTATCCCTTTCTTACAATTTATGTATCACTTTTACACATTCTATAATTTATTTTATTCGATTCACTCTAAATAAACCGATACAACAATCCACCTTATAATATAAACAACCTATTGTAGTCGCAAATGGTACTTTTTTTAAAAGAAAAGAGTTTATTTATTACATGCAAATTCTTGTCAATGTTTTTTTCTTAATTTTATTTTTAGCTATTAATCTTTCAGATTATTACTGCCATTGTCACGTAGTCAATAATATTACAAACGTCGTACGATAATTTCAATATCAAGCATCGTGTGAATCAATATTCTAACAAGATGGTGAATCTCTTGTTAGAACCTATCAGGGAGTTTTTAAGGCATCTCAGAATTTCATGCTCCATTGTATTATTTTCCATTTACTTATGCACAATAAACTAACTATTTTACGTAAAACACAACCAAATTTACAAAATATAGAGTCAAATAACACAAGAGTATAAATAAAATATAAAATCCACTACACGACAGACTACAATCCCGCCAAAAACTCCGCAAAAGTAATTAGATTCATTAGAGATTCTAGGAAATAGATTAATATTTAAAACCAAAATTGGCTTCAACATTATAATGACTCAATACGTCTAATAAGGAAGAGATTGGTGTTTATAATATAATATAACAAAAAAACCATCTGGAAAAATTCGCAAGTAAATGGAATTCATATTTTTTATTTTTAACTCCTTATAGTATAAACATCTATATATAATACCTTTAAACGAGCAATTCTTGTATATTTTTATATTTGTATATATTCAGGATCTCGGAAACGGAGTTATCTAGTTCCGTAAAACTTAGTATGTAGGTAGTTTCGGGGACGATAAATTGATCTAGCTAGATATTACTCATAGAAAACTTTTTTATCTGATCTGAGTTTTCAGGCAATGAAAAGATATAGCTAGAATATAAAGGTAAATTTTGAGTTTTTGGCGGGATTTCAGTCTGTCATGTAGTGGATTTTATATTTTATTCATAATCTTGTGTTACTTGACTCTATATTGTGTAAAGTTGGTGGTGTTTTATGTAATATGGTTAGTTTAACGTGCATAAGTGAAGTGAATGGGAAATAATACCACGGAGCATGAAATTCTGAGGTGCCACAAAAACTCCCTGGAGGGTTCTAACAAGAGATCCACCATCTTGTTAGAATATTGATTGACACGACGCTTGATATTGTAATGATCGTGCGACGCTTGTAATATTATTGATTACTCGACAATGGCAGTAATAATCTGAAAGATTGATTGCCAAAAATAAAGTTAAAAAAAAGGTAAATTTCGCAGCCGCTGTCTAAACAAAAAAAAACTTGAGAGGTTTCAAGGGACACCCGGATGGAACGAAGTTCCTTTCGATTAATTAGTGAAGGAATTGTAATAAAATTTTATTTTTTTAAGTTATAATAATATTTTTTTTATTATTAACAAATATAATGTTATATAAACCTAATCAGTAGGCTCAATTTTCGTAATAATTGGCTTGTGGTAACTGAAGTAGGAAACATATGTTTGGGATTCTATTTTATTTAAATTATTATTTATTATTTACAAAAAACCTGTATACACTCAACAAAAATAATCGTCGCGACACCACACTGTTCAATGCGAAATAGAAATGAAAATATCTGGCTTGCTTTCTATAATAGAGAGAGAGAGAGAGAGACAGACAGAGAAACATGCGACGCCGCACAGTTTACAATAGCTTACTATAGCAAAATGTGTCGTTACAACTTTTCGTAAGAATTTTTTCCGTCTAACCCCCGTTCACAACGCGCGATAAGGAACTTCGTTCCAATAGCTCAGAGGAAATCGGTTGCTTCGAAAACCTGTGTAACCCCACTTCGAATCCGAGTGACAGCTGAAGATATATATATATATATATATATATTTGCAAAAAAGGTTGTTAATTTTGTAAGGCAAACATACAAGTTTATTTAAATTTAAAGATGTTTTTTAAAGAACCGAGCTAGGCTCGGTCGCGCAGGTACTTATGTTGATGTGAACATCTATAGGCAGAGTCCGTAGCCTGGTGAAGCTGTTAAGACCTTGCTAGGTTAATAGCGTAGTCAGTTCGAAAGAAAAGGTCTATAAGCTGACGGTAAATCTGTTTGTTGACGTGGCGACGCAAAACACGAACATTGCACTATTAACAAAATACTCAAAAACATTTGCAACCCTATCTTGTAGGCAACTTGTCCTACTAGTATTACGCACCGGCGACCTAGCGCCCTTTGATAAATGTCGCCAAACACACCGTGCCAGCGCCTAGTTGAATTTTTGTATGTAATAAAAATGTGTATTTATGTAATGAAATAAATAAATAGTCATTATTTTTGGAACCAATTTGTAATTATTTTAGCTTTATCTTTTCATTATTCCATAACTGACTCCTGTCGTAATCTGTTCCTTTATGCATATTACTTATACAAAACCATTTTGATGTTTCACATCTGTCACGCGTCCCGTGACGGTTCAATTTTTTTTACTTCTTCCCAATGTTAAGACGACGTCAAAATGAATCAATTATTTCAACATTTCAAGGCAATAACACGAGGGACATGAGGAACATTGTTTTATGTCAAAAGGCAGCAAACAGGCAGACGGCTCATCTAATGGTTACTGTCGCCTATGGACAGTTGCAACACCAAGGGCATTACTGTTGTGTTTCTGACTTTGAAGAGCGCAAATAACATAAACACATAACTTTGAACATAATAAAATATGAAGAATGTAGTGAGTTGGGTGACAAATATAGTTGAATACGAAAGGAGCGTCAACCGGTTGAGTCGAATTAATTAATAAATATACATCAATATATTATGGTCACAACCGTTATATTTTTTTATAAGAGATCACTACCGTCCATAGACACTAGCAACACCAGAGGAGTCGCAAATGCGTTGCTAGCCTGTGTTGGAGGGGAAGGGGGATGGGAAAGGAGCAGGGATAAGGGAGAGGGAGGAGGTGGGTCTCCGGCGCTCTCACTGACCGAACGAAACGCAGTAATGCAAGCACTGTTACTTTACGTCGGTTTTCTGTGAGAAGGTTGTATTGCCTCGGGCGGGCTGACCCCATTCATGCTGAAAACAGCTATAGTCTCAGTCATCTACATTACTTAAGTATACATTATATTAAATGTACATTACCTAACTAACCAAGGTATAATGGCGTTTATACGGACAATGACTACATAGATTGTCATATAACCCGATAATAAAATATTCAAAGTTATGAATATAAAAACTTTAATTACATTGCATTTGGGTATAATAATTTACAAATAATTAACAGTGAATTTCTTTTGAAAATACTTTGAGTAAAAAATCTTTATAAAATTCATCATTCGCTGAATAAATTACTTTAACATTGGCTTCATCAGTTTCAAAGTTATTTGTGTTTATACCTCTTTTGTCACCTGAAACCAAAGATATTTAGGATACATTATTTTGCATTTATAATATAATATCTGGGCGACCAAAGTTTGCTCGGTTGGTACATTAACTCTTCGGCTGCTTTTTAAGACCCAGGCACCAAAATTGCGGATCACGTTTTAAATATGTAACCAATTTGTTAAAATTACAATTTTATATTCCATAATTTATTATTGTTCAAAATTTTGAAATTTTGTAACATATACGGTATTTCTTTAAAATGTATGCTGCAAACTGTTGACTAGTGCATCATAAGGTTTAAATTAATTTGTATGGAGTATAAACTTATAATTTTGAACAGTCCAGAGATTAATGGCACTATATAACATAGGCTGTAATTAATTTTTATATTTTTTTTGTAGAAAATTGTGTTTTGTAAGGAATTAAACCTACATAGGTTATCTTAAAAACCAAAATTTTATCTAAATACAACATTTGATTCAAATCGTTAGAGCTATTTGTGACATACACAAAATAAATTTATAGTAGTCAAGAATTGCACGTTTCAATAATATAATTATTTGCAACATAGATAATTTTAAAATTACAACGAATTCTTTGATTTCTATGTTTTTCCAATATAGCAAAAGCCTTTATGTCTATTAGTGAGACGTATAAGTTACGAAAAAAAAATACAGCTCACCACAAACATGAATGCCGTTTTCAGAATATCTGACTTCATTGAGGACACGTTTGTCCAAAACAATTGCAGCAACTGCTGGATCCAATAATTGCCAAGAGTCACTGCTAGATAGCGAAATTCTTTCAAAGCTATTTTGGGCTTTCATTGTTTTGGTCGGGATTGCTCCTAGAACATCAGTGCGCCATTCCTGCAAGTTAAATAACAAAAAGTAACCATTGATCATAAGTAAGGCGGTATATTTATTTACGGTGTATAGGACATATTAAAATACACTGTTAAAAAAACAATTCCTCGAAAATCTTTAAAATATACTTTTAGGTGAGCATTAAATACAAATTTTTGGAAAATCAACTTCTAAATATAAAAATGGGCATGAAAAATTTGCATGAAAATTCGACATTTTCTATTAGTCAATCAGTCACTTTTTCTTTTATATACATAATTAATCTGTCCGGTTTGACCGATTTGGACGACTTTTTTTATGTATTACAGTCGATTTGAGAATGGCTTAGATTCACGATTCGACTCGGTAGGAGGCGCTGCGGTCTAATTATAAGATTTTTTTTATAATCAGGGCAGGACAACGTCTGCCGAGCCCGCTAGGTAATCATAAAGTATATATAATTATTGCTCTGTGCGTGCAATGAAGTACTAGTAAATGATAGTATGTCAAACCAGACTAACACTAATAATCAGTAGGTGGTAGAGCCACGCTGAAGTTATTATTGGTTTCAGAATGAATGGGTCGGCTCGTACGGGGTAGCACCACCCTCTCACAGAAAACCGACGTGAAGTAACAATGCTTGCATTTTTGCGTTTCGTTCGGTCAGTGAGATCGCCGGAGACCCATCTCCCTACCCTCCCCTCTCCTCTCCCTTCCTCTTTTCCTTTATCTCCATTCCCCAAAACACAGGCTGGCAACGCACTTGCGACTCCTCTGGAGTTGCTAGTGTCTATGGACGACGGTGATCGCTTAACAACAGTTGACCCGCATGTTTCTTTGCCTCCTATATGATATAAAAAAAAATACAAAACATGAAATTTAAATAATTGACACATAATTAATTAAAAAATTCAAAACAAAACAGTCGGCAGTTCTTATGACTGGCTCGTCTTTTATTAAATAAAAAACCTTGACAAATTATATACCTAAATATACCTTACCTATACCTTCCTCGAAGCTGTATCTACTGGTGAAAACCGCATAAAAATCCGTTTAGTAGTTTTTAAGTATATCACAAATAGACAGAGAGACAGACGTGGAACATAACTTTGTTTTACACTATAAAATAATAATGAAGATAGAGTATTATTTTTTTAGAAATGTATCGCATAATTTTTGAGCTATGCGCTTTGTGCGAATGTGATAGCAGACGTCTATTATCCATATAGATACATTAAAAGGAACAATAAAATTCAAAGAACTTATTCATATCGGTTTATAATCTCAAGAAATGTACAATCTCAAGCAACCTTTACTCTTTTTATGTATATGGTCTAAATAAGGAAGTTTCAACATTCCTGTGGCCTGTTAAGTATGTCGTACTGAGTGCTTAACAAACGTATTACTATTATCCTATTATATTTACTGTGCTTTTGTGCTGTGTGGTGTTGGCAGAGTAGAATAACACCATCCCACATATTCCCGTACAATACTTACATTACTGATATTTAACGAGCGCTTGATTTGTGAGAATGGAACAATAGTTACTTTATTTTTATAAGCACTATCTACCACAATACGGTAAGCTTCTACGTCAAGTTCTGCATTAAATTCTGGAGCATCGTCCTCTTCACCTGTAATATTTAATTGGAATATTAGCTATGAACACGTGTTAGTTGGGTTAGATATTCCATAACGGTTGAACCCATATTCATAATACATTTATTGTTGTAACTTTTTAATTTCATTTAGCCTATAATGCTTTAAGTCTTAACATTTTTACTTTTAGCTACTACTGTAATATATTTTTATAAATTACTAGCAGGTCCCGCGTATATTTTTCCGCCCTGATAATATAAAGTAACCTTGAAAATTATATACCTAAACCTTCCTCGTGAATCACTTTATCTGCTGGTAGAAACCGCAAGTTTTCATGTTTTTTTCAAAGATTACTGAACGGATTTTTTTGTTCAGTAATCTTTGAGTTTATTGCAAACAGACAGACAGACAAACGTAGACAGTATGATAATGGACGGATATACGAGTAGATGAAGACCGAAAAAGGTATGGATGGACTGTGTGAAAAATGATATGTCCGTAAAAGGTGTGAATACTGAGATGACATCTGACAGGAGAGAGTGGAAAAAGAAAACATGTTGTGCCGACCCTACTTAGGTGGGCTAGTTGATGATGATCATGACAGACAGACAAACGTAGTAGAGAACTTTTTTTTATAATTTATAGTGATAGGTATTTAGTGTTTGACCACAACCTCGTCTGATGTTAATGACGACGTACATTAAAATGGTAAGGATGATTAAACTAGAAAGGACTCGTTCTCAATAGTTGCCCGAATACATCAACAGGTCTTGGTAACAAATTTTTAACTTGAGAGTGGTATCTAGTCAAACGGATTTAAAAAAACTTTATTACCATTTTTTATTTCATTATGCACGGTCTTATCCTTCAACTAAAGCTGGGACGCCAGTTGCAACGATTGGAACTATGTTCATCGACGTTATGTCGGAACACGTTTTCAACTAAGCCATCACCGGTTCAAACATCATTGCCTTGTATCAGATTCCATTTTCTATTTAATCTATCTATCTATATATATAAAAATCAATTGCTGTTCGAGAATGTCTGATTTTGGTTTTGAAATGATTGTTGTAGTCCAGGAAAGGCTTAAACGGAGAGAAAATACGGAAACATTGCGAGGAACATAGAAATAACAACAATTTCATTTTCCACTGTTCTTCACATTTTCTGTCAAACTATTGACGTCCGTCCCTTTCTCAGGTCCAATCTAATTAACAACTTATGAAAATGACAATTTCTGACATTACCAATACATTTTTTTAGCCTTTTTGTTGAAGAGAGTTTTCATGTCATTAAAATAGGTGATACGAAGTACGAGTACACCGGATTATCTAGTAACCAGTAGAATAATAATAACCATACTTACTAAAAACAGTTCCAGCTCCAACGTATAACTGCGCTAATCTGCCTACGAATTCTGGTTCCAATCTAATAGCAAGCGCTATATTAGTCATAGGACCTATCGCCATAACTGTCAGTTCACCTACAATATGAGTACATTCTGGTATAGTTCATAGTACCTGGGCGAAAGAGCCTAGCTCGGTTCTTTAAATACCATTTTTAAATTAAAATAAACTGTTAGGTTTGTCTCACAAAATTAGCAATTTTTCACATAAAAACAATATTAAAAAGATATCTCTCTTATAAGTATAGTAATCAAATTATTATTATTGATAGGTGGTAGAGCCACGCTGAAGCTATTACTGGTTTCAGCATGAATGGGTCGGCTCGACCGGGGTAGTACCACCCCTCTCACAGAAACCGACGTGAAATAACAGTGCTTGCATTGTTGTGTTTCGTTCGGTCAGTGTGAGCGACGGCGGCCCACTTCCCTTCCTTTTTCCTTCTTTCCCTTTCCTTCCCCTCCCCCTCTCCCATATACAGGCTGGCAACGCACTTGCGACTTTCCTGATGTCGCTAGTGTCTATGGACGGTTGTGATCACTTAACATCACGTGATCCACCAGTTCGTTTGCCTCCTTTGATAAAAAAAAAATAAACTGTTAGGTTTGCCTTACAAAATTATCATTTTTTACAAAAAAAAAAATATATATATATTATATATATACATTCGGATTCGAACTGGGGCTACACGGATTTTCGGAGCAACCAATTTCCATCTCAGCTATTTTTTTTTTAACAGCGGCGCCAAAAATTGCCTTCATGTTCTAGCTATATTTTTTCATTGCCTGAAATGTCAGTTAAAAAAGTTTTCTATGAATATAATCTAGCTAGATCGATTTATCGTCCCCGAAACTACCTACATACTACGTTTTACGGAAATAGATGACGCCGTTACCGTTTAAATACAAATACGTTACGTTAAGTTTAAATACAAATGTAAAAATATAGAGAATTGCTCATTTAAAGGTATTAGATTAAAATGTATATTTGTAACTAATCAGAACATGAAATAATAACCATCCATTCTAAAGGGTTGGTGAGATGAACATTTTGCCTCATATATATGTTTTCTTTACTTTATAGGTTTAAGAATTTGTACATAATCTCATCTGATTTAAAAGAATGACGTAGTCTAAAATGGTTATCACGTCAAATCTAGAAGACAGTCTCTCAAATGCAGCTGCCGGTACACACACAGATACATAGCGACAAATTTGCAAATCGATGGTGGTAACTAGCCAGGTGGACTTAGAAGAAACCCTACCACCATGCTAAGCTTCCATTATGTTTTTCTTCACCAAAAGCTGACTCAGTTGCAATGATGCGAACCTACGTTTATCAACTCTTTGGCTTAACACGCTATCAACTAAGCCAACATCGCTTTACGCTATTTAAAGGAATATTATGATTATGATTATATTATATTATATATTAGATTATATTATGATTCAAATACTGAAGTATACCAAGATTATGGGGTGTAAGGGTAGTCGTGTAACATCTTAAGACTTGAGACACCCAAGCCAACCTCACCTGTACGTGGTGCACCCTGCTGATCAACGAACGAGGCAATGGAGATAGCGGGGTGGTAGGGTTATACAGCCCGACTGGGTCGCAATCACCATGTACAAGGCGAAAAAGCCCGTCATAGTGACTCGCTTTTGCGCGTCGCGTTTCGGGATCAGCCTGTGCATATCCAGTACCGGGTGACTTTCGTCATTATGGCCGGCATGATAGCGGCGACCGACGATGGATGATCTGTCTCGCGGTGGTCGCCACTGTTCTTGGATTGTACTATGCTTACCATCAGGCATAGTGCAGTCACTTTGTCGTGCTTCAATTAAAAAAAAAAAGATTTAGATTTTTCTCGGCTTTAATACAGTTACTTTTATACATTGGGTGATTTTTTTTTAAATTATCCGTTAGCGATAACCCTTAGAACTATCAAGATGAGATCAAGTTATACACACCTGGAAACTTTTTAGATAATTCAGTAAGAGCTACAGCTGCATGTGTGTCCTTTGCTTGAATTTCTTCATAAACTACATTCTCATTGTCACCTAATCCATCATAACCAAAATAGAAATCACTTTCAACTGTTGTTACTAGAGAACGAGAACTACCTCTGTAGATTGGAATCTAAAAATCAATACTCTAATAATATTTTATATATTATCACCAATATGTTTGGTAGGATCTCTTTCTTAAGAGAAAAATAATTGTATTACTTTATAATAACTACTGAAACAACATACGTATATAAACAAAGATCTATTACTGTAAGTACATATTGCTTCACTCCAGTACAGCTGCACCTATTTGGCTAACTCATAGTTTTCATATATTTGTAATTTGTCAAGATAAGGGTTGTGGGTCACCTGATGGTAAGTGATCACCCCCATCCATAGACATTAGCAACACCAGAGGAACCGCAAGTGCGTTGCCGGCCTTTTAAAGGAGGATGGCCTCCGGCTCTCTCACTCTTATCTTATTGACGTGTAGAAACCCTTTTTGGATATCCAATTTCCCGAGGGAGAGAGTGGGTTATATCCGACGCGCACGAACTAAAACCTCATGATGTACTGACAGACCGTATTTGTTGGGGAGGCAAGGGTTCGTACTATCTATTTAACCCTGGATAGTCGACCCCTATGGTCCGCCCAGCGGAAAGTGACCACCGGGCTCCTGCCTAATTGGAAAACGTACTGAGTACACTTCAGGTGCCTCCCCCCGTTAGCCAAACTTGTGCAATAAGGAGACGACACCCCGGGCCATCCTCTCAGGTCCGGCTACGGTGGCGGAACAAGGCGGGCAAATTGCCGCCTCCTCTTATCGGTCCTCCGTTGGCGAGTGGGGCCGCTCTGAGGATCCTTTCCACGGGCCCTTTCCGCCGCCTCCTTCTGTAAGATGACCTCCTCGCAGAAGCATCGCCGAAACCACACTCGGCCGCGATAAATCCTGTCCTACCGCCGCAACCAGAATATTAACATTTCTTTGTTCAGTTGATTATTTATTTCATAACAATATAGTCGTGTAGAGGGAAAATTTGGTATAATTTTATTTGTCCCTATGTGAAAACGACTGTACGCTTCAGTTGAAGATTCTCCTGTCGGTTTGTGTTTAGCAGTTCAAACATTAAAACAGAAAAATAATATTCTACTTCGTAAATAATCCACTGGTATACAAAGATATTACTTTACTCTACCGTAAGATAAAAACAGGCAGGCAACTCGAGCAATTGTAATTTTCTAACGATACCAGCCTCACTGTAATTAATTTGACAAATTTGCACGAAATAGAATGCATTAAACATACGTCTCTTCTCCCAGCAATATCCAATATTCTTTGACTATTTTCAAATACTTGTGTTTCATTCACATTTCCATTTACAGTCGTCAAGCCAACGATGCTGGGACTGAAAGGCATAGATAATACCATATATTCACATAAAAAACAACTGAATTTATAGACTTCAAATAATTGTTTAAATTTTCACAATCTTTAAAATATTCCAAGTCGAGTTAGTTTTATCACAACGTACGAAATAGTTACTGTTTTGTTTTAAATTGAATAGCATTTAACGAATGTAGAACATATTAGTGTGTTTCGGGAGGTTCACCTGAGAGCCAGCTCTCTGTAGGTATAACGTATTTATCATATTAGACCACATTATCATTTAACAGCAGAAGAGACTCTGGTCAAAGTAAAAAAATGTAAAAAACTCTTTACAGATTTTATCTTAATATTTAGTATAATCTAACCTGATAGTAACGATGTTAAATCTAGAGAAAAAAGATTCTCAAGTGTATCTATCAAAACTGGTCTACGAGTTCCTGTTCACAAATTTCATCTAGATATTGATAGTTAGTCGGCCAAGGAAAAAAAACACATTTTTTTATATATCATAGGAGGCAAACGAAATGGTGGGTCACCCGAAGTTAAGTGATCACCACCGTCTATAGGAACGCAATACCAGAGGAGTCGCAAGTGTGTTGCTGACCTGTGTTGATGGGGAGGGGGAAGATAAAATGGGGAAAAGAGATGGGCGTGGGAAGGAAGGGAAAAGAGAGGAGGTGCGTCTCCGGCGTTCTCACTGATCGAACGAAACGCAACAATGCAAGCACTGCTACTTCAAATCTAATGAGTGCTACGGTTTCTATATAAAGTTTTTTTCATCAACAGGACTCCAGTTCGTTGATCCTTTTCGGATACTAGGCTACTTCTTTCAAAAGTAATTTTGAAAAAGACCTAAAAAAACTTATAAAACAGTGATAATATTATCTTAAATTCAGCTAAATTTATATATAAAACAAGAAATATAAAGATATTCACCCTCTAAAATATATTTCATAGATTGAAGCTATAAATATTGCCATCGCATCGTCAGCACCACCATCATGGTCTATTACTAACTTTGATTCAGATTTTCCGAGCCCTTTAGGTCCTATTTTCGCTGTTTCATTGCTAAAATAAAAAAAAAGATGAAATAAGAAGTAAAAGAAAGATTAATAAAAAATGCATATACCTATTCATGTCTTGTATAGTTGCAATAAATATTGGACTCAATCATTTTCATTTTTGAATATATTTTTTCACTGAAGAATGTTGTAGTTTGTAGATTTTTGTAAACATGAAGGTGAATCTAAACCCTTCATAAATAATTTAAGCTGTTGTAACTTCTTAATAGATTAGTACGGTATTGCCCAGATTCGAGACCATTATTTTGCATTATTCAAGTTTATTTTCTCGATCTGACTACGCTTTTGGACTTAGCAAGGTCTTAACAGCTTCACCGGACTACGAACATTATTTGAAACTTACCAAAGTCTTGTCTATAATAACTCTTCAACCGTTGCTATCAACTTATTCTATATAGTTTAGAGGATTTTTTCGACGCAAAATACATATAGGAGTTGTTGAGAAACGCATGCTTGGCACACCTGCATGTTTCAAGAACTCATATGCGCATATCGAGATAGCTTAGCTTAGGCTGGCTCAGATAGGTCGCGATTTTTGCACAAAACAGGCGACAGCTCAAGCCGAGGTGTGCCGTGCACCGTTGAGTTAGTCGCTCAAACATCCCAGATCGGCTGAGTGCCTTTAGCGCTCGCCTCAATAGTTCGGTGAAGCTGTAAAGACCTCTACAGGTCAACTGCGTTTTCATTTCGAAAAAAAAGGTTCCTGTCAATAAAAAAAAAAATATAGAAAAGAAGACTAAATTCTCACCTGCCTAGTATGCAGAATAATACTATAATGGATATTATATATCTGATCATTTTTTTATGTTGTTAAAACTCGTCCAAGATAGCTTCGATCAATCGATCGAAGTCGTCTCACTGGTGTTGTTAAAAATAAGAATTTGGCTTTATAAAATTTCTGCATATGGCAAACTGATATAGATTCGAATTCTATGTTGTGGAAAAATAAAAAAATATAGTTCAAATGCAATATGTTTGAACAATATTTCTGTGAATTATTAAACAAGGTCGAATATACTACTTTCATAAATAGAAATTAGTAAGCTATATCCATTGTTAGATTTTTATCAATCTGCATTACAGTAGCAACAGGATTTTACAAATAAGATTACTGTCCAAAATAAAGTGTAACAAATCTTCATATATAATAGTATGCATTATTTTTTACATTTCCGTCTGGAAATGATACCGGCTACCACCTCTCACTGGAATAGAAAACGATTTCTGTGAAGTTTAAAATAATGTTCAGTCTACTTATTTAATAGTATTTTTACGCAAAGTAACCCTTCATCAATCTAAAAAATGATCACTTTATACACATATCATTACATATTATAAAACGAAAGTCCTTTGCCTCATCTATTTGTTCGCAATAAAATCAAAAACTACAGAACGGTTTTTCATACGACTTTCAGCAGTATATAAAGTGACTTATGACATTTGTGCAGATATATAATTTGTCTAGATTTTTTTTTATCATCAGGGCAGGACAACATCTGCCGGGCCCGCTAGTTATAAAATAAAGTACTCTAACACGTCTGTCTGTCTGTTCACGATAAACTCAAAAACTACAGAACGTATTTTCATACGATTTTCACCAGTGAACAAAGTGACTCATGAGGAAGGTGTAGATATATTGTCTTTTTTTATTTTCAGGGCGGGGTAACGTCCACTGGGCACGGTAATGTATTATATAAGACATTATCTATATTCTCCCTGTTTCACACTTAACGCTCGTCTTATTATTTTTAACTCGCATTTTTTGTGCGGTTATTGTATTTTCTTTTAATTCGTCCTAGTATTTCTGTAAAAAAATCTATATTTAATTATTACCTGAAACATAATTATCCATTTGATACGACTATTTATCGATAAATCAGATTTTAATCTCAGATATAATTTAACAGTTTATTAATCTAGATCAATTTAAATTAATGACTTATCGTAAGGAACAGTAGTTGTGTTATAAAGAATTAAGCACCATATTTTAACCAAATGAAGCCAACGAATTTGTAATCAACTTTAGTCTTAGATTCTAGGTCCTGTGGTCAGATAAAATTAGCAAAAGCGACGTTTTTATTGACAGCAAGAACGTTGAATTTAATTAAGACCTTTAGAAGGCATTTATGAACGTTAAAATATTACGGTTCGGAAATATTCTAGATTTTTAATGTCAAAAATTCTTTAGGCACATCGAGCAGTATTTTTTGGCAGGAGATAAACTTATAACTTCGCGTGATGACATGCTTGTAAGCGTGACCGAGCGTGTTGTGCTTGCATGGCTTGGGTCAGACTAGCAACGCGTGGTATAGCGATCTGTGTAATAGTAATATTGATACTTTGCATCTTCGTTTGCTTGATTAATAAACTTTATAATAATGTATATATTATTGCTCCGTGTGCAAATAGATGTGAAAATAGGGCTAACTTTAATAATTTCAATATACATCTTATAAAATTTAAATTATTCACACTACAACCACTTTAGACATTCAAAAGAGAGCACAGTTATTCCATCGTTTAAGTTTTCGCTCTTGTCGGTAGTCCTTACTTTTTTTTGTACTCCTATATATTTTTTATTAAAGCTATATACGTATTGTATTGTATAGAATCGTTATTATGTAAGGAAATTACAAACGCAAATTAATTAATAGATGATTATTTTTTCAATGTCATCTCCACCATGCTACTGTAAATGTGGCTTACTTTGCATTTATGGTACAAAAACCAGTGTATTTTTAGGACACAGTATTTTGCAAAAAGTCTTTTGTTTTGTTGTCATAACAATACACGTTTTAATTCGCTAGTCGATCAGCTTAAAGAATACAAAGGATACGTTATATTTGTAGCATTTTGTAAACAAAAAACAATATCAGTTTTGTCACGCATATAAGTTTTTTTTTTCCAAATGACTACGCTGTTGACCCAGCAAGGTCTTAACAGCTTCACCGGACTACTAAGGCGAGCGCCTAAGGCACTCAGCTGATTTTATTTTGGCAACCAGCTTAAGGGTGCACGGCACACCTCGGCTTGGCTGTTGCCCATTGCATGCAAAATCGCGACCTATCTTAGCTAACCTAGCTAACTATTCATATATGTATGAGTTGTTGAGACGTATATGTGTACCAAGCATACACGCCTCAACAACTCCTCCATATATTTATTATCGGAAAATTGAGAGGTTTTCAGTTCGACAAAGGAAAAAAAAAGTAAACCCTTCCACTTTCATGTGTAAGCGTGTAGGCGTGCACGTGTGTGGGGGTGATCGTGTAGTGTTGTAGCGGTGATGTATATTTGTGTGTCACCGTATCGCGCAAGCAACGAACTCAAGGGCTCCCTACCTAGGGATCGAACCTAGGTTTGAGCCGCTGCCGTGGGAGGCCTAATCGGGTGCGCATATAAGCTTAGTCGCGCGTGAAAGAGACTCAGGATTTTTTTATGTTGCAGTCTGACGTCATATCTTGCATCTTTGTGTCATACGTGGAAGGTTTAGTGTACTGACCTATACTGTTCAGGGCAAACTTTAAACCTAAATGCGATAGCTATCCAGGGTGAACATTAAAAGAAGCCCTACCATCATCCTATTGTTATTCAGTTTTATGGGAAGCTTAGGCTTATTATAGGCCTACGATACTACAACTATCGACACTGTGTCCACAGCTGTAATGGCAAATTAATGTAAACCATTGCAGAAGACCGCCGCAACGATTTCTCATAACCAAAGAGTCCTCGCAACATTTACTGGGTCATCAATCCACCTTGTTGTGGCTTATCTAGCTATGGAGGTGCGAAGACGACACTCAAAAATACTTTAGCCTAATTAACCCTCTATCCTAGGAGCATTCTGGTTCGTGCACTAACATATAACTGTAGCAATTTTATGAGTTATATCTGTAATCTTGATTCGTCTGCATATATGCATATATTTTATACGATTACTCAGAGAAACTCCGAGCTTAGCTTCATTACTTTTTAAGGAACCTTCCAATTTTTAGGCACATAGTTAGCAACTATGTAGCCAGTATTATAACTCATCGTTAGGAACACAGAGTAATCAAGGTTTTTCATATTGAGATATTACGGTATATAGGATGTAAAAATAGTACATAATTCATATATTCGTCGATCTCAGAACTACATTCAAATCAAATCAAAATATCCTTTATTCAATTTAGGCCCAGACAAGGCGCTTATGAAAGTCAAAGCTACAACCGGTTCGAAAAACAACCCAATCATCGAGAAGAACTGGCATAAAACTAGATTAGGTTAATCGGTTCATATTACATATTTTTACAAAACATAAATAGTTACAACGTTTTTAGTGGATGCACAGAGAGGAGCGTCATTTCCAGACATCACAATCGTTCACATATCAATAACATTGAGGCTAGTGATAGAGAACAATAGTTTACCGTGATCACTTAATTGTTTTACTTAAGTGACTGCTTACCTGTATACTACTTTGTTTTATAAAAACATATTTATAACTTAACCCAGGGGTGCCCAAAGTATGCACTGCGTTACCACGGTGCACCCTACAAAGTACTGAGGTGTATTGTGAATCACTTCTCTTAACCTTTTTCCAGTTGCTTAACATAGTTGTTCACCAGGACAATGTAAAACGTTAAATTAATATCATATATAAACTCATGTTGTGGATGTTTTAATATTTATGCCTAAATTATATCATTTAAATAGTATCGCGCCGTAACAAAATACCAAACATGAACGTGCATTACGGGCTGAAAAAGTTTGGGAGTTTGGGAATCCCTGACCTAAACAATTAATTGTTATAACCTGAAGTTGGCTAGAAATAGAATATCTCTTACCAGGCAGCGATCTCCGATTTGACTGTAACATTTAGTAGCCACCCTTATTATTGCTCGTAGTATGTTATTATTTAGGACACATCATAACCTTACCTATACGCCTATACTAATATTACAAAGAGGTATTTGTAAGTTTGTGACGTTGTAGGGGGTAATCTCAGACCCTACTTGTCCGATTTGAAAAATTCTTTCAGTGTTATATCGCTTATTTATCGAGGATGGTTAAAGGCCATATATCTAAAACCAATAGAGGCGTAGCACAAATGAAGAATGTTTCAAAATCGGGGATTTTTTTCCTCTTGAGAGCTTCTGCTGCGTTATAGCATTAGCCCAAAATAACTATTCCACGCGAACGAAGTCGCGGGCAGAGACTAGTATCGAACATTTCTGAGGTAAAGTACTACCTCTAACAACGATTCTGCATGTAAATTGATAACAATACGTACACAAGTAACAAATTATATAAATAATATTTACACAAACGTACTCAATATGAGTAAATAAATGCCACCATCTAAGTAATTTTCTATTTAAGATAAAAACAACTTACAATAGTCAAAATTGAAACGTCGGTCTGTATATTAAAAAATACGTCTTACTCAGATTAATTCACAAAGGTTAATACATATACTTCAACGGATATAATTGCATTATATGTTTATTTCCATGCACTGTCATTGAGTACGAAGAAGAATGCAACGTGTAATGAATCACTCTCAATAAATTTCATAAAGATGTTTTTTTAAGCATCATGTTATGATATATTTAGTGAAGCAACCTCGCTATGTAAAACACTAACTTCTGTGTTTAGGTGAAAAAAAAAAATTGAAGTGTCTAAAGTTTTTCCGAGTTAATCTCTGAAAAGTCAAAAATTGATTATAACTTCTCACACATGGAAAGACTGTTTTTTTTCTAAACTTTTTTTCGCAAAAGGATCATTTGGTGTTGGCAAAAGAAACGGAGAAAGGGCTGATCACAATTTGATACGATTCAGTACTCACTTCTTTGACGTGTTGCATGAGCGTAATGTTAAGTCACCAAGATTTGTTAGTCCTGATATAGTTATATACAAGTCAAATTGAAAGTCGTGGTTATTTCAAAAAGATTTAGATGCAGATAAAAGAGTCATTGTAATCAAAGTCCGTTGAATATCTTAAGATTAGCAATCACATGCTTGATAAAATTATCTAATAATAAGATCTAAGCAAAAATAATAGAAAACAGAAGTAACTTATAGACGTCTAAAGGAGTGTGAGTGTCAAATGGTAATTATGTAATAGTCATTAAATGTGTATTGTTCACACACTAAATAACAATAAAATATTTATATAAACGATATACTCGTACATATAAACCATGCTAGTTATGCTTCCATTTCTTAAGGCTTCGTAATATATACACATACTAAAATGCTCGGAATTACGCAAGTAAATATACATTGTAGAGACCGCTAACACAGGAAACACTATCTAATTTATTCTGTCTCATTTTCTCGCACGAAAACGGGTAATCACGCGTAGCAACAATGAAACAATTTTATTTAATACTGTATGAAAAATATTCGTAAAAATTAGACGTAAAATAGTAATAAACTATATATAAAAAATTCTAATGCATCAGCCTGTATATTACAGGAATCTTTCCGAAGTTCCGTAAGCCTATAATCATCACGTCATACGATGTATAGGTGATTTTAAACACAGATAAATCGATAGATCTCTATTTTCTTACATACCATAACAACAGTTGTCAGGTTCATACGTCAGCTAATGGTATTTCCAATTTAAATTCGTAAATGTACGTAAATTCTTAATAATTACTTGATAGACTTGCTGATTTCAAATAGATATTCCATAGGTCAAACCACTCGTTCTTTATGATTTTTTTTTTTAATTCTGTAGAGAAATGCATCTCCAATATGTTAGGATAGTAGGACTTAGCAATATCGTTCAAGTGGATGGCAAATATTATACATACATATCGAGGGGAGAAAGCGGAAATGTAGTAACGAGCATTTAGTGCTAAATTTCTTTTTTCCATATTCTTGTATAAAAAAATACCGCTTCGAATGTTCTGGGTCTCGCTTTACTATGATTCTATTTTCATCGATACGACCTTGGATTTCTGCCTAGTTTTAGCACTACATATAAAAAAATTAAGTTTTGAAATCGTTTTTTGGCTCTGGTGTAAAGTTGGGTTTTCAAGTTACGACAATTCTGCTTTTTTTCGTCGATGTATATCAACGTAATCAATGTAAGTAGCTGCAAAGAAGTTTGTTGGATGAAATAACAGCGGTAACTGCTAACGGAACAGAATAGCTGTTCTTCTATTATCTTTGTTTAAAAAAGAAAAAAAAAATACTAACTAGTCGTTATATTGCGTAAACCACACCGCCAAAGAAGTTACTAGAATGGCGATAGTAAATAAGAAACTTAAGTATACACTAAATTTAACCATTATAAACTGTTTTGCAAACTAAATAAGTCCTTTCCTATAGCAAAACATCACGGCTCTATCAATTCAGTTCAATTTGAATCTTCACTAAAACTGTAGTAACGCAATGAATATTTCAATTATACAAATATATACCACTACGTTAGACATGTAAACGCGTAAAACTGAAAGATAATACAATAATAACATACCTATGATACATTCTGTGTAAATATTTAATGTGTAAATGAGATTTCTGTAGCATAATTGTTGTACTGATGTGTTAAAATAGGTATTTTATTATATATTCCGGGAGCCAGCCATCACGATCTAAAAACATCTTTCATGGTGGTCTTTTTAAGCTATTGCATAGCTTCTATCGCGGGCCTTGAGCGTGGAGACCGAATCCAAAAATTCCGTAACGAAAAAACCTAACACCAATCAAGTCTCAAACTTTTGTTTCTTATTTCAGTTACCATAAACCTATAGTTTCAATGATTAATATTCCTGAATAACCTACATGTATTGTAAGATAATAAAAATATTTTGACTAAAAAAGAAAAAAAAAAACAAAGGAAAAAAATACTGCATAAATAAAATAAATAAATAGTTATTATTGCATAAGTTGATAAAAAATGCTATGCAATAGCTTTACCGCGGCAGTCCCCGAGTGCCACACGTATTTTTTTAACATGGGGAGATCCCTTACAGATATCCATCCCGTTACACGTTGATTTTTTGCGGAAGGCTGCTACTACCCCGAACAAGCCGACACATTCATGCTAGAACAGTTATAGCTTCAACGTGGCTTTACCACTTATAAATATTATATAGTTTTAGGACCATATTCTTCTATATTTAACGGCTTAGAAGACTTAATACCCTATTCTACTATTTTGGGGTGTAAGGGGTGTCGAGTAACATCTTAAGACTTGAGACACCCAAGCCAACCTCACCTGTACGTGGTGCACCCTGCTGATCAACGAACGAGGCAATGGCGATAGCGGGGTGGTAGGGTTTTACAGCCCGACTGGATCGCAATCGCCATGTACATGGCGAAAAAGCCCGTCATAGTGACTCGCTTTTGCGCGTCGCGTTTCTGGATCAGCCTGTGCATATCCAGTACTAGGTGACTTTCGTTATTATGGCCGGCATGACAGCGGCGACCGACGATGGATGATCTGTCTCTCGGTGGTCGCCACTGTTTTTGGATTGTACTATGCTTACCATCAGGTACAGTGCAGTAATTTAAGGCATTTATACTTTGTTGCATTATTAATTGGTAGTATTATTATATTTATTATAATTAGTAGTAGCAATTAGTAGTGATAGAGCCACGCTGAAGCTATTATTGGTTTCAGCCTGAATGGGTCGGCTCGTCCAGGGTAGCACCACCCTCTCACAGAAAACTGACGTGAAGTAACAGTGCTTGCATTGTTGCGTTTGGTTCGGTCAGTGAGAGCGTCGGAGACCCATTTCCCCTCTCCACCCCTCTCCTCTCCCTTCCCACTTTCCTTTCTCTCCATTCCCCTAAACCCTTGTTATCTTCCCGAAAATCTGATGAAAACGATTGTTGTACCAATCGTCAAGAATAAGACTGGTGACATATCTTTATTGAGTAATTATAGGCCTATATCACTGGCAACAATAATAGCTAAGGTATTAGATAGTTTGCTTAAGTCACAATTAACTAATTACATCAGTCTTCATGATACACAGTTTGGGTTTCGAACTGGTCTATCTACTGAAACCGCTATTTTGACTTTGAAGCAAGTTGTGAGATATTACACGGATAGACGAACTCCAGTGTATGCATGTTTCTTGGATCTATCAAAGGCTTTTGATATGGTAAGCTATCAAGCATTATGGCAAAAGTTGCGAAACACTGGAATACCAAATGAACTATCTTTAGTTTTTGAGTATTGGTACAGCAATCAAATCAATCATATTCGATGGGATGGAACACTTTCTGAAGCATATAAACTTAAATGTGGGATTAGACAGGGTGGTCTGACGTCACTAAATTTATTTAATTTGTACATAAATGAGCTAATTCTGAAACTGAACAGCATGCATGTCGGTTGCTATATTGATGGTATAAATGTTAATAATATAAATTATGCCGATGACATGGTGCTGTTGAGTCCATCGATAGGTGGTCTTAGGAAATTGTTACGAACATGTGAAACTTATGTTAACTTATACGGTCTTAAATACAATTGTAAGAAAAGTCATTATATTTAATCCTCGTGAGAAGGTTATTACTGGCAATCTACCTGTCAGTCTTAGTGGTAATGCTTTAGAAAGAGTTTCACAAGTTAAATATCTCGGACATTACATCACGGATAATATGAAGGATGATAAGGACATAGAAAGAGAGCGCAGGGCATTGTCGGTGAGAGGGGATATGCTGGTCCGGAGGTTTACTCGTTGCACACCAAGTGTAAAAATAACATTATTTAAGGCCTACTGCCAGAATTTCTATACCAGCAATCTCTGGACCTCATATACACTGCTTGCGTATAATGCGTTGCGTATACAGTACAACAATGTCTTCAGGGCATTGTTGGGGCTGCCTCGATATTGTAGTGCATCGGGCATGTTAGCTGAAGTTCGTGTGGATGATTTTTACGCAATCATTCGAAAGAAAGCAAACTCCCTGATGGGTCGAATGTGTGGCAGTTCAAATAATGTCTTGAGGATGTTATCAAGTAGACCGGATAGTTTGTTTGTTCACAAATGGACAAAGTTGTTAAAAAGTGTGTGCACCTATACAATTTGATGACTTTTGTTTGTGTTGGTGAAAAACGTTATTTTTAATTGCACTGAAATATGCTGTATACCTCTAACATAGACTAAGCTTTACTAACAAAAAAAAATGGATGTAATATCTGAATTTAATAAATTATTATATTATAAACACAAGCTGGCAACGCACTTGCGACTCCTCTGGAGTGGCTAGTGTTTATGGACAGCGGTGATCGCTTATCAACAGGTGACCGTCTTGTTCGTTTTCCTTCTATATGATATAAAAAAACAAGGGCAAAATATTATTTTGTGATTAAACTTTTTTAAGGAAATGTTCAACTATTATTTAAGTTTCATGTAGTAAGGCGGATACCTCTTTATAATATATACGTTTGACATTATCGAGAGCTATTACAATAAGAACTCCAATAAAACTGATAATGCTAATTTAATATACGTATAGAGATAATGCTAATTGTTTACTAATGTAATCCATTTATCTTTTATCTTGACAAATATTGCTTATCATTTGTAACTGATATTATCTTAAGCGAGTTAATATTCTACAGAAGCAAAAGCCGGTTTTCATTTAATTATATTTCTAAGTAATTTCTAAGACAAAAAGGCAGAAGTTAATCGTTTCCATGAACTGCACGAAAAAATCTGATATTCTGTCTCGAGATAATATTGCATTTACATATACTTCATGTTTCTTTCATGTCCTTGCAAGTCGCTTTACTTCTCATCTCTTTTTTTTTTCGAACTGACTACGCTATTGACCTACCAAAGTCTTAACAGCTTAACCGAACTACTAAGGTGAGCGCTTGCTACACTCAGCTGATTTTATTTGGGCAACTAGCTCAAGGGTGCACGGCACACCTTGGCTTGGGCTGATACATGCAATTCGCCACTTATCTGAGCTAACTTAAGCTAAGCAACATATTCATACTTATATGAGTTATTGAAACATATATGTGTGTGTACCAAGCATACATACCTCGACAACTCTTATATGTTTTTGTCTCGGATAATTAAAATAAATCTTTTCCCTTCTCATCTCGTGATATCGCTTGTCGCTACAAACCATACCGCAATTAACCATAGTGTCCGCTCTACGGGGCTTATCCATGGACGAAAACAGAAAGACGTTCAAAAGAAAAAACATTGCTGCCCATAATTCAAATATTTAAAATAAAGAGAAACTGAAAATACGTAAAAATTTCAAAATACTAATCGAATGCGTATTTAGTTCATTATAAGGAATATATATTTATTAGTATATACGTAATAAATTGTAGGTTATTGAAATATAATACTACTAACTTTAACTCGCGCCCTCGTTTACGTAGAAGGTGAAAATATTTTTAAATAATACGTACGTTAACCCCGAGCCTGTAACATTCTTCATTGATGCTCCGCTCCTATTGGTCTTATCGTGATGATATATACATAGCCTTCCTCTATAAATGAATTATCTAATACTAGAATATTTTTTTTAATTGGACCAGTAGTTCCTTAGACTAGCAAGTTGAAGCAGACAAATTCTTCAAGTTTATAATATGAAGTATAGATGAATGTCTAGTTAACTTAGACTCTATCTATACAAGTAATAATGAACTATTTAACGAAGAAAAATATACTTTGAATTATACATGAAGATTATATTGTACAAAATATATAGCGACATCTATTAGATACATCAAAAACTCAATGAATTTAATGTTGAATTTAAATACACTCACAGTCTACCACGGACCTTATTAATTTTTAAAGTATATAATAGATGTCGCTGTATACAAATTAAAAAAAATGGAATGTACAGTAGACAAAAAAAACAGAAAAATTAAATAGTTAATATATTTTTACATGTCTGTTACATTATTTCTATATATTACCGAGAGCAATACTCTAAATATGAAAATAATTAAACAAGTTTTAAATATATTATGTAATTGTGTCTTCCCTCGCCTTGTTTTCTATTTGACTGTAATATGACCAGTTTGTTGACTTGTGCCCTAAGTTAGTTGGCATAAAATCCATCTGTTCTGGTGCGTCAGGATTTATTTTAATGTGGTTGTATGCATCCTGAAATTCAAATAAATTCTTTTATCAACTAGCTTAGTCTAAAACTAGTCTTAGATAAGAATTAAAAACAATTATCCACCATATTCGTATGTATTGCAATGTGATCTATAAAGACCGCTGGTATTCAAGATTTATGTTCCCTCGGCGTGAAGCCCTTGAGTACGCTGCTCACGCAATACAGTGACACAAAACCTTACATCACTACTACAACATCACACACATCACCTATACACACGTGCACGCCTCCTACACGCTTACACGCTGTTTTTCTTTTTTAGAGAAATAAACGACTAAGAGTTTTACCCTTATTTTTCCCTTCCCTATCCTTTCCTATCCTATATAGTTTAGAGGAGTTTTTCCGACACAAAATACGTATAGGAGTTGTTGAGGCATGCATGCTTTGTACACATGCATGTTTCAATAACTCATATACGTATACGTATATCTAGATAGCTTAGCTTAGGTTATCTCAGATAGACGATGGCAGCCTACGGGGCACCGGTGTGGGCAGACGCCCTCGGTGTCGATAACGTGCGCGCGCTGCGTAATGCGCAGCGCACAGTGGCACTAAGGGCGATCAGGGCGTACCGCACGGTGTCCTCGGCGGCGGCCTTTACGCTTGCCGGCTCCCTTCCTTGGGAGCTGGAGTCAGGGGTTCTCGCCGCTGTGTACGAATTCACGGTGGCGAGGAAAAGTAGTAGGGAGCCTCCGGCTCCCAGGGAGATAGAAGTCAGGAGGCATGAGTTGCGGGAGGGGGCAATTAGGAGGTGGATGCAGGACCTGGCAGACGCGCGCTTTGGGACGTACACCGTTGACACCGTCCGCCCGGTCCTACGGGAGTGGATTAATAGGGAGTTGGGCTCCCTGACGTTTAGGCTGGTGCAGGTATTGACCGGACACGGATGCTTCGGGTGGTACCTGCACCGGATCGCTCGCAGGGAGCCGACCGCCGCCTGTCACGAGTGCGGTGCTGAGGAAGATACTGCGCAGCACACGCTTTCCGAGTGTGTTGCGTGGGAGGGACAACGCCGCACTCTAACGGCGGCGGTAGGAAGGAATTTGTTGCTGCCGAGTGTGATCTCTGCCATGCTCGGCAGCGAACAGGTGTGGCGAGCAATGACCTCCTTTTGCGAGGAGGTCATCTCGCAGAAGGAGGCGGCGGAGAGGGCCCGCGAGGTGGATCCCCTGAGTGGCCGTCTCCGCCAACGGAGGACCGGCAGGAGGAGGCGGCGCTTTGCCCAACTCCTCCTGCCACTGTAGCCGGACCTGAGGGGATGGGCGGGGGGGTCATCTCCTCCTTGCACAGGTCCGGCGGACGAGAGGAGGCAACTGGTGTGTACCCAGTCTGCCTCTCTATAGGTAAGAGCCCGGCGGCTACCTTCCGCCGGGCGGACCGTTGGGGCGGCTCTACAAGGTTGAGTAGCAAGTACGATCCCTTGCCGCTCCAACAATTACGGTCTGACGGTACACCGTGGGGTTTTAGTCCGTGCGAGCCGGACATAACCCACCTTCTCCCCCGGGAGGGTGGGTCTCCATAAGGGATTTCCCCACGTTAAAAAAAAAAAAAAAAAAATAGGTCGCGATTTTTGCACAAAACAGGCGACAGCCCAAGCCGAGGTGTGCCGTACACCATTGAGTTAGTCGCCCAAATATTCCAAATCAGCTGAGTGCCTTCAGCGCTCTCCTCAATAGTTCGGTGAAGTTGTAAAAACCTGTCCATGTCAACAGCGTTTACATTTCGAAAAAAAAAAAAGATATATGTAAAACAAATTCTTTAAATATACAACGTACCTTAGTATTCCAAAACCATTTCTTTTTGTCTATCTTTTCACTAGATATCTCTTCTGGCTTCTCCTCAATAATATTTAACTCTTCACTTGCGTCGTCTTCGTAACTACTGTCTATTAGTTCATTTGTTACTTCAAGTTTATCCATTAGAATGAAACCAAAGGGTGTTACTTTTCTTCTCATAATGTTTGTTTTAATTAAACTGTGCTTATCGATGTCTTTTAACGCATTCTGTAAATAAAATTTTGAATATTTTTTTCTCGATATATGAATATTTTTAATGCCGTATAAAAACATGTCAATTTTTAAAGAATACTGACAAAATTATATTATAAAAGAGAGTAAGCTTTTGTAATTAATTTTTTAGTATTTTACTTTACTATTTCAGGTATCAAAATATGTTTTATTTTGAATTTATCTGCTTTAAAGGTTTAACTAAATAAGTAAGTTATGCATTTTAGAAATTAAGTAACAATAAACTAGAAGCCGCCCGCTTCATTTTTTAACTAAACTGTTACCCTGGCAAGGCTTTTACAGAGTTCACTTATGGTAGGATTTATGCTAATTTATTTAAGAAAAATTGTAACATTTTGGCGAATTTATACAATCTTTTTTCTCGAACTGACTACTCTAGCAATGTCTTAACAGCTTCACCGGACTACATTTATACAATCCCATATACATTTTATATATCCTATGTGTTATCCTGTTGCTTATTAATTGTCATTACATAGTATAAAACAAAGTCCTTTCTCACGTCTTTCTGTCTGTTCGCGATAAACTCAACTCATCAACTCATGGGGAAGATTTAGGTATGTAATTTATCAAGGTTTCTTTAATATATGTATAAATATATAGATCAGGTTTAATTAGGTTTAGAGACATACAAATTCATATGAACTTTGCGTTATTATTATATTATATTATATTATATAAAGCAGAAGTACTCAAGCGTCAACTGCTGACGATCTGACTTAATATTGTTATACTATGATCGATCGAATCCAAAACGCTGCAAGTATGAGATGAGATGATTAGAGAAAGTAATGAAGGTTTATTCTGGTTTAATTGTGGATGAATTGGAGTAATTTAGCTGTGGAACAATCTCCCGGCCAGTGTTCCCTCTTTCGTATAACATGGGGTCCTTAAAGCGTAACGTGAAGAGACATTTACGCAGGCCGGCATGACAGCGGCGACCGCCGAGGGATGGCGTGACTCTCGGTGGTCGCCATTGTTTTTGGGTTGTACTGTGCTCACCATTAAGCACAATGTAGTCACTTTGCTGTGCTACAATAAAAAAAATTTGGTTGTTAATTCATTATATTTTATTTTAGTTACCTACGTACTAGAATAAAATCTATGAATGATTCAATATCGGTAATTTTTTCTCGTAAATCAAACTCAAAAAGCACTCGCTCTTGTCCGTTTAAACACCCCTGCACTAAGCAGTATACTCCGATTCAATAAACGGCTATAAAATGCTTAATATTTCTAAAATGCACTTCATTATTTATACTCAAGTGATGGAGAACTGTTCCTTACCAGTAATTCTAAAACTTTATTGGTGTCACTGAAAAAATAAACAGATACGCAGATACTATAGTAAAAACTTTATTGGTGTCACTGAAAAAATAAACAGATATGCAGATACTATAGTAAAAACTTTATTGGTGTCACTAGAAAAATAAACAGATACGCAGATACTATAGTAAAAACTTTATTGGTGTCACTGAAAAAATAAACAGATACGCAGATACTATAGTAAAAACTTTATTGGTGTCACTGA
>JACEII010000015.1:3760592-3772485 GCA_014332785.1 Antheraea mylitta
TCGGACCTGAGGGGATGTAGTCGGGGGGCTCATCTCTTCATTGCACAAGTCCGGCGGACGAGGGGGGGCAGCTGGCGTGTACCCAGCTGCCTCTCTATAGGGAGGAGCCCGGCGGCAACCTTCCGCCGGGTGGACCGTTGGGGCGGCTTTTCAAGGGGAATAGCAGAGAACGATCCCTTGCCGCCCCAACGTCACGGTCTGTCGGTACACCGTGGGGTTTTAGTCCGTGCGAGCCGGACATAACCCATCCTCTCCCCCGGGAGGGTGGGCATCCATAAGGGATTTCCCCACGTAAAAAAAAAAAAAAAAAAAAAACGATGCATAAATAAGAATGATTATATAGATGGTGTAGCACTTAAATAACAATCTGCTAT
This sequence comes from Antheraea mylitta, assembly GCA_014332785.1. NCBI lineage: Eukaryota > Metazoa > Arthropoda > Insecta > Lepidoptera > Saturniidae > Antheraea > Antheraea mylitta. Next base: position 3,760,967 of record JACEII010000015.1, read on the forward strand.
TTAATATCATCTATAGTAATTGCTTTGACTTCCACAGTTTAGCATATAAAAGGAAGGATATCGTCAATCTACGCGCACTTCTATGTGAACTTTATTGTGGGGCGGAGCTCTGCTCGGATGAATAGTCACAGTATTTACAGAATGTTAATGGTTTCGCTGACCGACCGGCTGACAAATACGTGGTGTCTAACACAATACTAGCCTTTGCCCGCGGCATCGGCTAATGCTAACATGTAGCAGAAGCTCTCAAGAGAAAAAAAACGATATTGAAATATTACTCATTGGTGCTCCGCTCCTATTGGTCTTAGCCTGATGATATATAGTCTATAATCATCCTCGATAAATGAGTTATATTACACTGAAAGAATTTTTCAAATCGGACTATTTGTTACTGAGATTACCCCCTACAACGTCACAAACTCACAAATAATACCTCTTTATAATATAAGTCTAAAGTATAGATAATATATTTAGAAATGTGAGGGATTCACTGTAGCTTATTATTCAAGGCGTGGAATTCAATATTTTACTTCATCTTCACGTTATCTAAATCGGCGAAAACGATATACTGCCACTTTTTTAAATTTGTAGACATTAACGTCATACCGATAAAGCGCTCTCTAATGAGCTTTAAAAGCATTCTGGCGATATAAATGACAAACTGCGTCTGTCAAAACGCCGTTTTTAAAACATATTCTTTTTTATTTATTTAAGAAAGCCATACACAATATTTTTAAGTAAGAAGATGAGTTTGACGTGATCATAGTTTATCATCTAATTGATTAATATTTTATTTATAATTGTGTGTGATTTGAATCTATATTTTGTATGTGATGGTATTTTATACTGTGGTAGTTCGGTTCTAGTGCACAAGTAAAGTTTATAGGAAATAATACCACGGAACATGAATTTTGAGATCCCACCAAAACTACATGGACAGTTCTGAGAAGCCGCCACCTTGTTAACACATTCGCTGCGGCAGCATAAAGTCTAAACTTTCTGTTAGTGCGTTACGAGACAAATACTGCCCGTATCTATACTTCCTGCTATGCGTTACGACCACTATTTTGCCGTACCGGCACCTGACTTCCAACGTCCATACAAACGTGGAAACTCCTCATACCAATTGTTTTTTTTAATGAATCGATAGGCTACATCCTCGTGTATACCAAGCTGCGGTAGCCTGGGGTTCTGGACAATAGTTCAATATATATAGGGATTTTTCAAAATCCTTCATTCACGGCAACAGATTTGCCGTATAGCACAGAAGTGTAAAAATGCTAGGGAAGGGGTTTACTTTCAAAATGACAATCGATACTTTAAAGATATTCTACTCTCTATTAATATACACAATATTAAAATTTAACAGTGTGTAAATCAACATAACTTAATTTCTTAATTAGTCAACATAATTATAAAATATTTAAATAATTTTAGAATTGGCGATACTAGTAACTGCGCCTAATAACTACGCCTGCTGCTTTCGACTCCTTGTGTCTATTTAACCCTGAACAACAAGCCTTATCGTCCCTTTTGTTTATCGAAACGCTTTCAATTACTCGTACCTTGTGATTGCCAAATTTGCTTTTTTTTAGAATTAGATGTCACATACGAGCTTCTACTACAATGAAAAACTTTCTTTCTTGCTTTTGCACCTTCAATTTTAATTCCATTTCTTAGATGAACGTCTCATTCTTAGGTAAGTGCGTAGGTTTCTGCACAAAAATTATCGTGGGCTTTATGTACGTCTCCCAGCACTAACGAAAATTGAGATGCCGCGCGGACGCATGCAGTGAGGCGCGGGGTTGGCGGGGTACGACAAGATAGTTGCCGTACCGCACTGTATAAAAATACTTACCATACTGTGCGTTACGGTAACTATTTTGCCGAATATTATTACTGCACAATATTATTACATTAAAAGCAACAATATTGAAAAGATCACTGTCTTTTTTCTACACGTACAGGAACATAGTTAAATCGCCCCCGCACCGCGCGCAAAACAAGGACAACAAGCTGCCGCACTGGCGGATTGTCAAATACGGCAAAATACTTGCCGTAACGCAGCGAAAGTGTTAAAACAGAAATTATCACAAGATACTTATAGTTTTACTACTTACTCAATAATGTCAATAATAATCTAGAAGAATGAAATGAAATAAAAGAAAGAAATAAAGAGATTTCTTTAGTTCGAGGCAGATCGACCGGCGCCGGCCCACCTATCGCGAGTACACGAATAAATAAGGGTAAAGGCGGCAATGTTCCTATGTTATATTTCATTTATAAATTTAATAAATATATTCATAAATATATATAGATTAAATAAATAATAAATGTATAAATCACCAACAAATTACATTTGCATGTTGCGTGCACTAATTATGTAAGGGGTAGATTTTATTGATTGTAATGAGACACTAAGCAAAATATACTGTCCGATTAATTGAAATCCAAAAAATAATGTCTGTGTTTAATTATATACTTGAGAAGTTTATATATATCTTTAATATGAATAGGAGCCTCACATTAAAAAACAGCGAGCAGATTAAGTTCTGCTGCATTCACAATACGGAAGATTCGCCAGCTTACAGATATTGCCACTGCTAGGTTAGTTTACTTCGCTTACTTCCATAGCATAATGCTTTACGGTATTCTGCTGTGGGGTACGGCTGCTAAGGTAGACACCATATTTTTATTAGAAAAACGGGCAGTTCAAGCAATATATAATATGGGACCTCGTGAATCATTAAAAACGAAGTTCCAAGAATTCGGTATCTTAACTCTACCAATATATTCTTGATAATTTAATGTATGTCCGTAAAAACTTTAAAAAACTGAATTTAGTAAAAGACAGGCATAACGTAAATACTAGAAACTGTAATAAACTGGTCGTCCCATGTTTCAGACTTAGTAAAACCAGTAATAGTTTCTTAGGTAATAGTGTTAGGTTTTACAATAAAGTCCCAAAACATGTTACCGATTTGCCGGACTGCAAATTTAAGCGCCACGTCAAGCGGGTTTTAGTGTCAAAAGGATATTATAGAGTGGATCAGTATGTGAACGATAGTGATTTCTCGAATTGACTCCCTCTGTACATCCACTATAAGCTTTTGTATGCACTATAAGATTTTGGAAATGTATGTCAAAAAAATGTACCCGATCGAGTTTCTTGCCGGTTCTTCTCGATGGCTGGGTTGTTTTCCGAACCGGTGGTAGTTTTTGACGTTCATAAGCGCCTTATTAGGGCCTAAACTGAATAAGAATTTTTGATTTTGATTTTAATTAAAAAAAAAATATGAGAAAGAAACTATTAACACATTTTTATAAAAGTTTCAAAGAATTTAATTGCATGAACACAAGTTTAAATAAATAATACACGAATTATACAAATTAAGATATATATTTCAAAGATTTTTTTTAATATAATACATCAAAAGAAGCTGTTTATTAACTAAAGGACTTCATGTTGAGCTAAGAGTACATTAACTCGTGCAAGTTTCAATTAAGGCTAGAACTTCACACTCAAGTATTTCTCACTAGCTTTCGCTACCTACCCAGTACCTATAGGCAAAAATTGATGATCAGTTGTGTAAGTTAATCATCATCATTTACGCACGCCGGCATGATAGCGGCGACCGAGGAAGGATGGCATATCTCTCGGCAGTCGCTGTTGTCTTTGGATTACACTGTGCTTACCATCAGGCATAGTGCAGTCACTTTGCCGTGCTACTATAAAAAAAGGTAAGGCGTGAGACTGAGAAACAAATTAACTTTTGCATTAACAATATTAATTCCTCATATCGCGCCCAAATAAATATTACTTAAAAACACCTTACTATTGAATTATATATGTTTGTAACTTGAAACTAAAATAAACAATACGCCCAAGGATATAAAAGTTGGATAAAAAAACTTACTCCTCAAGTTATTCTATACAAGTAGGCTATTTATTGTCATCTCTTGTGTGATTTATTATTTTCAACAACGTGGGCTCAGATATCTAGTTCACGAAATCTGGAGCTGTTATTTATATCTGTCTTCCAAAATATTATGGAAGGTATCGTGGCATTTGTCGCTTGGTCAACTTAGTACGGTACTATGTCCCATTATAAGTAGTACCAATCGTCGAGTTTTTTTTATGTTTGGTACACACACCTTTACAAATAAGATCATAAAACTTTGTCAAGCTGTGCCCGCGAGTCCGTCTGCGTGGAACTTAATTAAAAAAATAGTGACTAATAAAAACATCTTAAGTTGATTTAAGTCGATAGTTTAGGTGGCGGCGGTCATATGTAGAATCCATCAATTTTGTTATCTACTTTTTGATAGTTTTTGGGATCCACAATTCAAGTTTGACAAGTTGCTTAATATTTTTTTTTGTAATTTTTATGATTATTGTCAACCACTTCAATATTGATTGATGTTTTAGCATCTTGTATATTAACTGTAATAATCTAGAATTACTTGTAAAATAATAAAACAGCACCGTATTGTATTGTATCGCATACTTTTAAATGTAAAGATGTATGTTTATGAGCAATAAATAAATAAAATAAATATATAAATAGATTTACATATCTATTTTTCTTTCGTACTTAAGTCGCGTCGTCATTAAAATTACAATAACTTTCGATAGACTTCACCGATTTTAGTGAACCCAAGACTCAATGTTACTCGAGGATATGCTTTATGGGGTTTTATCGTGAACTTAGTATTTTAATATTAATGCATGTTTCAACGTACAGTTAGATAGACCAACATTTCTAAAAATGATTGTAATATATTTAATTGCTTACACTCCTAGACACCTACGATATATATATTTTTTAATGTAATGATTTACGTTAGATTTACTTTATTATTATATCTAGAACCTTGAAAAAACACACTTTTTTATATATAACTATCACATAATTACATCACAGTGAATTACATGTTAGTAATTTGACACTAAAATGAACAAAAAGCCTAAGGATATAAAAGTTAGATAAGACAAGTTACTCCTTAAGTTATTCCATTCAAGTAGGCTATTATAGTCATCTCTTGTGTGATTTATTATTTTCAACGACGCGAGCTCAGATATCTAATTCAAAAAAGCTGTAGAATTTATATATATACGATTTCGAAAATATTGTGGAAAATATAGTGTTTGCTCTACTTAGAATGTTATGTACCGTTGTATGTAGTACCAAAACTTGTTAAAGTCTCAAAACATGTTACCGATTTGCCGGACTGTAAATTTAAGTTCCACGTCAAGCGGGTTTTGGTGTCAACAGGATATTATAAAGTAGATCAGTATGTGAACGATAGTGATGTTTGGAATTGACTCCTCTCTGTACACCCACAAAAAGCTATTGTATTATGTATTGGAAATATATGTTAAAAAAATGTACCCGATCGAGTTTTTTACCGGTTCTTCTCGATGGCTGCGTTGTTTTCCGAGCCGGTGGTAGTTTTTGACGTTCATAAGTGCCTTATTAGGGCCTAAACTGAATAAACTATTTTTGATTTTGATTATTTATCTGTTTCTTTGTTATTGTTTCATGAGTTAACTTTGCATATCAAAGATATACAAAATAACATCGGGTACCATCCAAGTTGAAAAAAATGTACTATTCTCTAGGTATAGATCAAATCATGTATATTTGCGAAGCATGAGTATAATTAGGTAAATAAAAACTACATCGGTGTTATTACAAACAAGTAAAATAAGTATTAAAAAGTATTTTAAAAGGTTTCGGACTAAATGCAGCGCACTGGCCTGAGGCAAGTTCGCGTTATCCTTTTTTCGCAAATCTAACCTAACCTTACCAAAGCGAGACAAAAGAGCAAGATGGCGAACATTCAGCGAGCGGGGTGCATTTATAACATAACCTTTTTAAATCAAGTATTCAATACGCCTTTAATTTTTATGTAATAACACTGCATGTGTTTATCTGTACTTTTTAAATAAATATAAAAAATTGCATCAGTAAAATATTCGAATGTGATATGCTTAAAAACACGTAAATTAGTCAATTTCACAAATTATACGTAAGGTCTTTGAAGCGTTAAGTCCGTAATTATTACTTCCCGGAAAAGTTATTTTTTTATCAGAACAGACGTTTCAAAGTTTTCCTATTAATTTCTTCTATCAAGTCGTTACGGTGAAAAGATTCTCTTAAATTGCAAAGTTAATTACACTATTAAGTTACCATGATATTCTTTTTTACGAAGTTAAATACTATCTTAAGATCTGTCGTGTTATAAAATGAGTTCTAAAGCTGCCAACAAATGAATACATTGCCTCACTGGGATTGTCCTACTGTCTGTATCATGGCGAGTGTTCTGAAGAGCTATTTAATTTAATCCCTTCATTACTTTTCCATAACCGAACCAAGCGTTGGGCTTCGGAGCCATAGTTTTTGTAATTTCTATCTGGAGATGAACTAATAAGTTCGTAACTTTTTATCTTAGTCGTGGCTTGAAGCTGTGGAACAATCTCCCGGCTAGGGTTTTTTTTTCCTCGAACTGACTATGCTATTGGCCTTAATTCTTTGGCTTTTACAGCTTCACCGGACTACTAAGGCGAGCGCTTAAGGCACTCAGCCGATTTTATTTTTGGTAACTAGCTCAAGGGTGCTCGGCACACCTCGGCTTGGCCGTTACCTCGAGAAAATCCCGATCTGTCCTAGCTAAACTATGCTAAGCTATACATGTATCCATTTTTGGATCATGCAATTAAAATTGCATGATACAAAAACACAACATGTGAATCGAAAAGAGACAAACTAAATCTACTCGATTCAGTTCGATAAGGGAAAAAATGTTAACAAAAACAACCCTTCCACCAGACGTGTAAGGTGCGTGTCTGATTAACTATGTGTGTGTGAAATCGATGTAGTGGTGTGTTAAACTGTATCGCGAGAGCAAAATCTTTGCGTCCACCCGGGTGGGCTCGAACAAAGACCTTACCAAGAAACCGCGAACAAATAGTGTACGGGTACAGAAACGATAGTTTTCTGCCTGTGACGCACGAGACAGAGATTCGAGATGTGGCCGGCCACAGATAAAAATTAAAGAGAGATCAAATTTACAGTTTGAACGAACGGCACTAATCTAATCTAATCCGGAATCTAAAAATAGAAGGGCACCGGGGCCGGGGTCTAAAAATAGAACGGTACCGGGACCGGAGTCTAAAAATAGAAATAAAAATGACGACATTATTTATCGGTTTTAGGGGAAGATAGACATAAACACGCGAGTTTATTCTATCTTATATTAGAACATTATTATTATTTCGAGACGGCGGCGCGCGCGAGCCGTTGGATTGTTGCCGCGATGGCGGGAAATTTTGCGATCGCGCGAATGGGGCCCTGTTTGGGGTCATTAGCGACTTCATCGTACGCGGAGATCTCTGAGATCTCGTGGAAGACAAGGAGCTGGGCAGACCAGTCCATGCCAGATAGAGGGGAGGAGACTGCGGTGACTGCCTGTGAAGATCTTGGGGGCCCACGGGGCCTGAGGGGCCCGCGCGGGGCGGAGGGGTGTGCTAGGCGCGGGTACGGGCGCTACCGGCGCACGAGATGTGCTCGGCAGGCTCGGGAAAGCCTCTCTAGGGTTGAGAGGCGGAGGTCGGGGGCGAACGGGAGCGGCGGGTGCCCTGAATGGGGAGACCTGCCTGCGATCGCGAAGGCGACGAGTGCGGGGGGCGCGGGGGCAACCGCGATAGTTCGCGGTGTGCCCGGTCGCGCCGCAAAGGACACAGCTGGGAGGCTCGGAGGAGGTCGGGGTTCGGATACACTCCCTAGTGGAGTGATCTCCGAGGCATTTCACACACCTGGGACGCAGGTGGCAATTGCGGGCGGAGTATCCGTACACCTGACAGTTGTGACACTGTGAGGGTACGAATATTTTGCGCGGGGGCTCCACTGTAATACCGGTGAGGCCGCACAGGGATGAAAGAGAGAAAATAGCCTTCCATTCTCTAGTGCGGTCTAGAATGACCAGCACTAGATTATAGGGACCTTTCGTGCGGGAGTGGTACATTCTATGCACCTCTCTGATGGGAAAATCTCGCGACTTAAGGTCGGAAGAGATTTCCTCAATCGGGATCTCGACTGGCACTCTGCGGAGGACTGCTCGCAGCGGACGCTCGTCTTCGAGCGCGTGGGTAAAGTAACCAAACTTCTTCTCTGTGAGAAAAGAAGTCAGTCGACGGTGATCGTCGGTGGCAGGGACTTTCACTTTAATACCGGCAACCGTGTTGACGGCAGAAGTGAAGAAAATTTTCTGCGAGTTTAGACTCGTGGAAATCGCGACCCAAGACGCCTTGTCTTGAATCGTAACGGGCGGAAGTGGGCGAGGCTTCTTATTCGAAGCACGGGCGGCGTGGCTAGACACCGACGCGGTGTTAGCCTTTTGACCGAGTTCCGAATGCACGGAAACGGTCGGAGACACGGGACGGAAAGAGCCGGCTTTCCGGCCGTGTGAGACGGTAATAAAACCGTCGTCGGAGGGCTTGACTGCCGGTATGGACTGATCAACGTCCATATCAGAGTCTGGGAGTGAGCGAGACAGAGAATCGATGCTTTCGTCTAACGAAAGCGACGAGAAAGAGTTCGCTACTGCGACATTAACGGAGGACTTGGAGGAGGGCTGCGCGGTCGGAGGTTTCTCCTTCCGCGTCTTCTTGGCCTTGGGCTTCCTATCCGAGACAGGGGTGCGTGAGCGGCCAGACTCATTATCGGATTCTCCCTCCTGAGTAGGACTCGGAGAGGTATGAATTCCAAACTCACGACAGACATCGGACATAATGCTTAACATTTTATAATAATTATCTGGCTTGGTTTTGTAGATGTGTGCCATCTCTGGCGAGAGGGAATTCGGTTCTTGCATCCTATGAAAACTAGCGCCAAACTGTTGCCTGAAACGTAGATCGTCATCAGAAGAGGCCATACCGGGGCCTGAGGAGGGGTGCGGGGTTGGAGAAGACATTTGAAACCTCCCTGCCAGAGGGGCAGAGAGGCGCGTCTGTTTGAATTTAACGGACTCCGGAGTCCGGGCCAAAAGGAGACTGTGGGCGAAGTGCAATGCCTCACAGGGGACTTACAGTGCCTAGGGGGAGGCCCTAACACTTCTTTCTTCGGCTGCACGACGACACGGAGCTCGAACCATGGAGAGTAGCACGAAGCGCTGAACTCCCTGGAACGCGAACCGACGGCACGCAGCACACGGAGAACACGCAGAACGCACTGAAAAGTGCGATTAGAATTGCACCGAAAAGTGCAGTTTGCTGCGTTCTGAAAAGAACGCCTTACGATTGACCCCTCTGAACGTCTCAAAAAAACGTGAGAGTAACGAGCGTCCCGAAATACCGAAAAATTTCGACGTGAAACACGGTCGTGTAACCGCGTCGCGAACACTTACGAAAAATTGGAAACGTAACACGAATAAAAATTCACGTCGAAATACGATATGAGCGCACGCGTCCGACCCCCACGGCGGCACGAATCGGACTCCTTTCTTTTCTCCCGGCTAGTGTGTTCCCTCCTTCCTATAACATGGGGTCCTTCAAGCGTGACGTGAGAAGATATTTACCCAGGCTGGCATGACAGCGGCGACCGGTGACGAATGGCGTGTCTCTCAATAGTCGCCATTGCTTTTGGATTGTACTGTGCTCATCATCAGGCACAGTGTAGTCACTTTGTTGTGCTTCAAAAATGTCACAACTAAACAAGTACAGCGCCATCTATTAGTTAATATTGTATTTGATAATACGCAATATTTGATAGTGTTCTCGAGTGTTGTTAAATAATTTCTAAAACTGCCAACAAAGTAATAATAATAAAGATACAAAAATAACTTGCTGATTTTATTCATACTTCTAAAGTGAATAAAGAAAAACAAATATTCTTCAAGCACGATTCAGATTTTGTTTATTAGTTTACTTTAGAATATTGTCACAACTAAACAAGTACAGCGCCATCTATTAGTATATATTGTATTTAATAATCAATACGCAATGTTTGAAGCTTATTTTCGTTGAAAATAAAATAACTCAATAAATAATTCATAAATAAATTATACCGTCTCCGATATAAATATATCACTTTCAAAGACAATGTCTTTGAATAAAATTTGAATTCGTTGAAAGTTTCCAATGCGAGAGACCTAACTTTTTTATACCCGAGAAGCGATTTCAAAGTTATTTGAATATTAAAATACTGTTGAAACGATTGAATATCGAATGGGGTTAGAATAAAAGTTTGTAGAGGTTTATATTACACTGAAAAGAAAACATTTAGAGAAGTTTCTACACTCTATATTAACATTTTCGTGACGTACTCGTACATCCACTAGACGGACATTAGTTGTCATTTGTGTATTGTGTATAATAATTTGCAATATTTTTTTATCGTAAAATTTACTGCATTTTTCTATTAATAATTGTATGTGTAGATTAGGGTGGCCCAAAAAAACCGACTATTTTTTTTTTAGTCTCGGGTGAAAATATGTTAGTTTTTGGTGTTTTAAAGCCCTCTCAGAAAGGACAGCTCAAAAAAAAAATTTTAAGAGGTCACTCCAAATATTTTAAAATTTCCAAAATCGTCAAAAATAGTTTTTTTTTTAGCTGTCCTTTGGAGAGGGCTTTTAAAACATCAAAAACTAACATATTTTCACCCGAGACTCAAAAAAAAAATAGTCGTTTTTTTTGGGCCACCCTAGTGTAGATAGTCCGGTGCCGCTCATCATATTCAAGACGCGAGACTACAACACGACCGGAACGTAGATACCAGCTAGCGCCATAATATTAGATATACGCGTCGATACTAGCACCAAGCGCCAATGTATAAGAGAGACACATTAACACTAGCGCCATTTTATTAAAGATACATAAATAAGAAATATTATTATTATATAAATTTCAATGAGACGTAAATAGGAATTGATATTATTGATTTATGACTTGCATAACATTAGCTTAATGATTATCATTATTTTAGTGTTGCACAAAGTATCTTGCATAATTGTTAATTAATAGTAATTGCTTTGACTTCCATAGTTTGGCATATAAAAGGCTAGATGTCGGTGCTATCTACACATTCTTACAATACGTAAGCCGTAACTCTAGTCAAATATAGAGTGAAAGAAACTATGAGGAGTTTTTGGCGGGCTCTTAGTCTGTCATGTAGTGGATTTTATATTTTATTCGTAATCTTGTGTTATTTGACTCTATATTTTGTAAATTTCGTGGTATTTTACTCAATATAGTTAGTTTATTGTGCATAAGTGAAGTGAATGGAAAATAATACCACGGAGCATGAAATTCTGAGATGCCACAAAAACTCCCAGGAAGGTTCTAACAAGGGATCCACCATCTTGTTAGAATATTGACTCACACGACGCTCAATATTGAAGTGATCGCAAGTATTACGAATATAATGAGGTGTTCGTAAATCACCTCTATCCGTAATATTTGTATAATGTACTAATTAATATTACGTTCTTTATCCGGCTTGCGCAGGACCAATAAATGT
>JACEII010000015.1:3772495-3830141 GCA_014332785.1 Antheraea mylitta
CTATTTAAAACTATTCAATGTCACTAAGTGTCTTGCACATGCTCGCTGTCCGTAACAGCAAGACTCTTGTAATATTATTGACTACGCGACAATGACAGTAATAATCTAAAAGATTGATTGCGAAAAACAAAGTGAAAAAAAAAGTAACCACGAAGTGTTTTTTGGTATCCTGACTGCATCGACTATACACTCCCAGCTTTTGATTGAAGAAGGTGTTACTTTGCGGTCCATCATTCAAGTCCATCATTAAATATTATAGTACTTTGCACTTCTGTCTGGAATTGATTGACCACCACTACGTCTAACTATAATAAAAAGTATTAACTAAATGAATCGGATATTTCAGAAACTCCATAAGTCAAGCAAAGTTATTTTTCCAAGATAAGCAAAAAAACTATTTTAATATGTAAAATTGGTCTCAATTAATTTAATTGTATTAATTTTAAGGAAATTTCAGTAATAATGCAATGTTTTCATTTCATAAAATTTTATTTGTTTTTAGTGCCTAAAAAATACTTAAAAGTCATTTGAATTATGGGGATTCTGAAATACAAGACAATGAGTACTTTTTTGTATTTTTATTTAATTTCTTTACTAATAATTACTAGTTTGAAACCAAAATTCAATAATAGATTAAATCCTCATTGTTTTCATAATCTGTAACTGGCCACTTACATACTTTATAATAAAATACTTTGATTTTTAGTTCCTGAGGAAAATAAGTTTCATTTTTTTTAGATCTTGCATTTTTTTAACGTTTATTCTTTTATTGTCTTTTCCTGACGTAGGCTGACTTTTGTGGGCAGTGATAAAACAGCACTAGATGTATTCCTCAGAATAAAAAGATGCGATACAAAGCCACCAATATATTTACTAACAGTCACTACCCCATCGTGCCCTTCATTATAGTAGAAAAATGAATATTGACTAATTTTGGATATAATCATTTTCATAATTAGCCAGTGACTTGTGGGGTTTCTCTAATACATGCGATATTTGACTCGATGCTGTTCCTTTGATATTATAGCGAGCGCTGTGATTTTTGTTTGACATGTCAAGCTATCTTAGAAAAGCACAAAAATACAAAACCTCGTTTGGTAAAAAAATATGACTTGTGAGGTTTCTCAAATTCCCAATTAAAATCTAATATGTGTGCTTATTGTTTGTTCAAAAAGTTGATTTATAAAAAATTAATAAAAAAAACTGTGTGTGTACTTTTATGTACATGCATTAGAAGTTATACTTCTTTGGCTTGATAAGATAAAAACCTTTTTAAATATTTTATTTTTCGCCTTATTCTACGTTTGTAGAAAAAACTCCACTAACAATCCAAAAAACGTTTGAATACAAAGAAAAACAAACAAAAAATACAAAGAAACAAAATGTTGACTATAGCTAACTTCAGGGTCTTGATTTTTCGTTAAGGTGTGGCGCACATCGTAATAACTTCAGGGTGACTGTTTATCGTGACGTTGTGCGCGCGTATAAAAAATTACTCTCATCATTTCTCCCTAACGCGCCAAAAGAATTATAACTTTTAAAAAAATCCATTGTACAAAAGGACGGTAAATAGAATGTATAAATAAATACATTGCAAAATTGTAAGCGATAGATGAGCGTAACATAATGTACACAACAGAATACATTTTTAGAATTACAAATGCTTTAGAAACAAGATAAGGTGAGTTATATATCCTTGAAATATAGTTTTTTTTTATTTATTTACGTAATGTATGTTATACTTCACTGCATTAATATTTCAATAATGCAATAACGACCGTCCAACTTTTGTTCCGCGTAAGAATTTCATAAGCCAAACCCTATTTCCAACTCCTTCTCTTCGATTGGTCTCTCTTTATAACTACAAATTGTTTGGTTTTCACATAGCCTGATCGTAATATACTAACATAATACGGCATACAATAATCTAATCCGAAATATCCCAAATCTATCTCATACCTTTAAACGAGAAATTCTTGTATATTAAGGTGGATCCTACTTTGCACTTTGTGGAAGTGCAAAGTAGTATCCACCTTAGTATTCAATAATGGATTTCCGCAAAGTAACGCCTTCTTCAATCAAGAATTCTTGTATATTTTTATATTGTTATATATTCAGGATCTCGGAAACGGCGTTAGCTATTTACGTGAAACTTAGTATATATAGGTGGTTTCGGGGACGATAAATCGATCTAGCTGAGATCTTCATTTATAGAAAACTTTTTGAATTGAGTATTCAGGCGATGAACAAAATATTGCTAGAATATAAAGGTAAATTTCACAGCTGCTGTCAAAGTGAAAATATCTCAGTTGAAAATTGGCTGCTTTGAAAATCCATCTAACCCCAGCTTGAATCCAAGTGACAGCAAAAGAGATATGTCATTTAATTTTTTTTTTTGTGAAAAAATGAAAATTTTGTGTAAACCTAACATTATATTTTAATTTAAACATGTTTGTTAAAGAACCGAGCTAGGCTCGATCATCCAGGTATAGTTTATTTAGGGATTAGGGATATCCCTTATATAGGGATTTAGATATTATAAACGCAAATGCGAATTCTTCTGTTTAGTTATTACGCTTTTTCACCTTAATTATTCAACCGATCGGTATGTAATTTTGCAGAACGATGTCAGAGGTACCTTTATGAAAAAATATTGACATCAATTTTTTTGAATTAATTTCACATTACTTAATTCTTTTCTATATTAGCAAGTGCCACATAGGTAAACCTTTAGTAATAATAAAAAAAAACTCTCAATAATTATCCTTGTGTTAAAAAATTATTTACAAAAAAAAATATTAATTTGGAATTACGAGAAACTACAATTATTTAATTTATTATCTAGTACTGACGATTAAAACACTTATTTTCGTTATTAATCTTATTTATAAATTATCCCATCGGCTTATAGTCATCCTGAAAAAAAATAACATTGACTTGGTAAAAATAATTAAATAAAAATACTCCTTAGAATCCACAACTTATTACAAAATAGAAGAATACAACATTTTTTTTTACTTAACTAAAACATGGTGTTTGCGAAAATTATCGCCGGATTTATATGTAAAAAATGATGATTTTAGTTCACATTACATTTGAAATTTCCAGGAAATTTCTTCTTTTATTAACTACACATTAACTAATTAAAATTAACACAAAACACGATAGTTTTGACAGACTGATTAGGATTAGATTAGTAAGTTTTTGATTAAGTTAGGTTAGTTAGTACTATACTTAAACTAGGATATAATGAAGTGTTTTTATTAACAAAAGAAGATGAAAATATCCATTTGCATTCAACCCCTAACAGTTAAATTTACTGACGATTGCGTTCTATACTAAATTCCGACGTATTGCCTATATGTCTACAATATATGGAACACGCCGCCTTCTTAATTTCATATTTTGCAAGAAAAAAGCGATAAGAGAAATGGTTATATATCTGGAAATAATTGTAAATTCAAATATCAACCATAAAAAAGCCTTAGCAATGCTATGACAGCGCTTTCTTTATATAAGTAACTAGTTTCTGCCCGCGACTTCGTCCGCGTGGAATAGATACTCTGAACTAACCTTAACACGCAGTGGAAGCTCTCAAGAGGAAAAAAAACGCCGATTTTTAAACATTCTTTATTGGTGCTCCGCTCGTATTGGTCTTAGCGTGATAATATATCGCCTATAACTATTATCGATAAACAAGCTATATAACATTGAAAGATTTTTTTAAAACGAACCAGTAGTTTCTGAAATTAGCCCCTACAACGTCAAAACCTCACAACGTTACAACGTCACAAACTCACAAACTGACAAACTTTACCTCTTTATAATATTAGTATAGAAGTATAGATAACATTATTTTACTATAAGTAATTCTGTGGAGAAAAGTACACATTTTTGTTTACATTATAGCTGGTACAAATCCAAATTCGACATTAGAAACCGATATTTAGCCATTACTGCTATGGTTTTCTCTTTAGTAATTACAGGGCCAATTAAAAAAAAATATTTCTTACAATTGCAAGGAAAAATCTTACTTGATTGAAATACCACCATTTTCTTCCAAAGAACAATTCGGCCCCAGACGGACCTAAGGCATTCATTACGGGCGCATATGGATTAACGTTCATGTGGTCTCCGTCCATCTGTAAACATTTCAAAGGATATTTGATTGATTAAGGTATGACTTTGAAGAAATCCATCGCAAAGAGTTTGTTTGATGTCATTTTATCCCGGACGAACGTAAGTAAGTGGCATCAGACAGTTTCAAAGGACTATACACTTACATCTGAGAGTAAAAATAAGGAAGTAAAATTCCGGAAATATTGAGTGATAACGCGGCTTAAGATACAGAATACACTTTAAGCAAGATCAAACAACTGTCTTTCAAACTCATTTAAGAGTGGTAAATAAATTTTTGGAGATGCGACGTCTTGATTGAACTTTTTGAAATTAGTATAAAACAACAAATTACAATTAAAAACATATCTATATATAATTACGTTACAGTTAATATATTTAAAGTTCTTATATGCGATGAAATTGACATCAGAACCATTAAAACCCTTGATAATTCACGACAGATTTCCAATTTCTGTACCAAGAAATACATAGTTATCTGAACTGTTTTATATAGTTTTAGCTCCTGACCAGGATCTCAGCTAATTTCAAACGATAATGTTATCTGAGATGTTTTATCTTCCTCAACTGACTAACGTTGTTGCCTTGATGGTATATTACAGCGTTACCGAATATAATGGGCGATCGTTTCAGGCAACAAGCAACAAGCTCGAGGGCACCTAAGTGCGCAAATCTTGGCTTGAATTGTTGCAAAATCGTGACAATTGAATTTGACTAACAGGTTTAAGATTGTAAACTCTTAATGGCTTAATAGCTATAGCGACTACCGGAACACATCCAAAGGTGAAATATTTTCAACTTGTGAGCAATAGCAGTCGGCCTTAGAAAAAGCTTTACCAGTAAAGTAACAGAATGAAACTGAAAACTCATAATAAAATTGCTTTACGATGTGTTCCTTCTCGTACGACCTTAGTTCTGATGCTTTTACTCATTAATACTTAGTACAAATGGTGCAACTCATTAAATATACATAAAACATATCAAACTTCGGTAAGCCAATAAGCCAGTACATTTATAAGGAACTTACGATATGATTCCAAAGCCAATTTTGTTTGTATTTATTTTTATGAATTGTGTATGGATTTCCAGGGTTTTTTTCCTGCCCAGAAGTGTCTGAATCCTCGCTTGCGGTACCACTGCTGTCCGTGTATAGTTCGCCACGGTCTCTAAATTTCGTCTTTTTGCTACTCTTTCGTCTTCTATAATCTACTTCCTGTAAATAACAATGGGATTATCTTTTTCCATCTACGGCAATTGTTTTGTCACATTTTTTAAACAAAATATTTTTAAAATGAATGCTACGTTTTTCGTTACATCGTCGATCCTTTTTATGTCTACGCTGGATACTGCAGCTCTACCTGCCTTTTCTACTACTATTTTCAACCCACTGCTCTCAGTTTACGTTTAAACATAGTATGCTAAATTTTACAAACATGATCTTCTCATGCTACTCTTACAGCTGCGTGATAAAGCCTCGGCTAATTGTCGCGCTACAAACTAGCCACAAAATTAATTCCGATAAAGGTACAGAAATGCGTTACACAAGTATGTCATTTCAATAATAACTCGAAATTAGCATATCCAAGTTCCTTTAAAGTATGCAAAAAGAGCGGTAGCTATTATGCTGGGTCGATCGTCACGTAGCCCAGTAGACCGTAACGTATGATGATAATGTGTTTCTAATACTCGTTGCCAACATAGACAATACTTCGTGGCGATACACGCATGTACGTTTGTAGCATTACAAAGGCTGTACCTTACAAAACCGTTCTCAAATTTATTTGTGCAAAAATCGTACGTTCACTTGCCGTAATGTGTATATCGTCACGCAGCTTGATAAGACGTAACGTATAGCAATAATATGTTCCGACACCTGTATTTATGGCGATAGATGCAGTTATGAAAATAGAATTAGGAATTTTGTAGGCAGTAGAGCCACACTGAAGCTATTACACGTTTCAGCATAAATGCATTGGTTCGCCCAGGTTAGTACCACCCGACCCACAGAAAACCGACGTGAAGTATCAGTGCTTGCATTGTTGCATTTTGTTCGGTCAGTGAGAGCGCCGGAGGCCCATCTTCACAACCCACTCCTCTCCTCGCAACTCTCCCCCTCTTTCCCCCAAACAAGGGCTGGTGACGCGCTTGCAACTCCCCAGGTGTTGCTAGTGTCTATGGACGGTGGTGATCACTTAACATCAGGTGACCCGCGTGTTCGTTTGCCTTCTGTGATATAAAAAAAGGAAACTCCGTCACATAAAGTAGGTGTTCATGGCAAAGAAATATTTGCTGTAACTTATTAGATACAAATAATATAAACTACATTCTCTTTCATGTAACTCCCGACCGGTTACTGTTTTTGGGAGTTATTTGGTTTTGTGAGACCTTTTTCTTATCATAAAAGAAATGAATTTTTTAGCATTCTAAGGATTACCGGGTTTATCCTAATGTAAGTTTATCGTAAAGCTCAGGACACTATATTCAAAATTATATTACCCGCGTTAAATAAATTGTTAGGAGTAAGTTTTAAATTATTAAGCTACTTACTTCATCTGAGTCAGCAATCCAATTTTTATTAAAACTGGAACGAAGTACATTTTTTAATGGACAAGACAGCAATGTGTGTTACAATTATTTATTATTTACTTCAATAACGGTACAGTCGGTTCGAACAATTTTTATTTTATTTTAGACCATCGGCAGTTATTAGTTTGCTTGTAACTATAGAAAAACAATTAATTTTTAAATACAAAAATGGATCTTCGGAAGTCGTGTTACACTGATCAACGTTTGTTATTGTGCGTATTTTAAATCAATAATGACTTGTAAGGTATTTATTACAATGGTAAATCGTAAATGATCATTTCAAATTAATTTATAAGCTAAAAAGGATTATTAGTAGATAGACATATGCTATAGTCTTATAACAGGACTTTTAAAAATATACAATCTTGTAGTTCTTTCATTTCACGTGTATCGTTAAAAATTTAAGCGCCCAAAAACTTCTTCACATTATAGCAAAATCCGCATTATATCACAATCAACTGGTTAGTTTATAAGAACTTAGCACATACACACACACATACGAATAGCGGCTTTATTTTAAATTATTTAATAATAATTGATATTCCATTGCGATGGAAAAATACTCCAAATTTGTAAATATAATAAGGTAAAATTACATTAAACTGAACAATCGATTCAGTTTTAATGGA
This sequence comes from Antheraea mylitta, assembly GCA_014332785.1. Classification (NCBI taxonomy): domain Eukaryota; kingdom Metazoa; phylum Arthropoda; class Insecta; order Lepidoptera; family Saturniidae; genus Antheraea; species Antheraea mylitta. The sequence continues at coordinate 3,779,848 of JACEII010000015.1, forward strand.
ACAGGAAAATAGGTGCATTATAAATCATTGCTTAAAATTGCCTCCTTTTACAAAACCTTGTGTTGTGTGTTAGTTATAATGATTTAAGTTGGTAAAAAACACTCACCGTTGTACTGGTCTTCTGGTATCAATTTCTATAATAATCTACAATAAAATAGGAAAATTCAGTGCTACAAATTATTACCAAGGCAGTCGTACATTAGTCAATTACTATTGAACTAATAAATTAAATTAAACTGAACTTACGACCGGTGGATATCTGTAACAAGTTGTTGTCAGATTATATAAGATTTTTTTTTTATAAAACTAAATAATTTTCCGAGATTACCTTCTCCTTTTCTTCGTGTAAATCCTATTTAATAATGTTGTCTGTGAATGTAAAGAAAATAGTTTATTATCTATCCATAAAAAATAATTTGACTGGTGTGATTAAGCATTAATAACAGAATTACAATTAAAGATTATAACAAAATTATTGGAATATACAATTATTTGGAACAAGGTTTCTTAACGTATGTTAGGGATGTCGATTTGTAGAAACCGTCATGCAAAAAAAGGTTTATGCGTCCACCATTTTACTCTCTCTCTCTTTCTCTGGTTCTTTCTGTTTCTTTCTTAGTATGCGATATGTGCGTGCGTGCGAGTAATGAAATTGGAGCAGAGGTGAGATATGAGTCTTCCGCTGCCGGTTGTACAACCTCCATACTGAATTTCATTAAACTTTTAATTTTTACTTAGCCTTTTTATTTTATAATTCTCTATTAATATAATTTTACAATAAATACATGTTTTTCCTTCAATATTGGTTATTTGTATTGAAAAGTCATAGAAAATAAAATAAATACAGAGCGTCGTATGGATGGGATGTAACGCTTTTTTATTACGTGGTGAAAATATACAAATATACACAATCTAAGTATCCATATGGAAGCTGAAGAAAAACTGTAACGAACTGCGTTCCTCAAGAGGTTCGCATGTTTACACACGTTTTTTCAGCTCAAAATACCTAACTCCCATAAAATAACAAAAGCATTTCTGGTATGAATTATTCATTTTAATTGGGTTCCTAGTAGATAGACGTGACGAGTGCTAAATACTATCTCAGTTATGTTAATTTATTGAAATTATTCTCTTCCAGATATTACCAAAGGAGAAATTCTGAGCGTCTTCCGATTCGTAAATAATCGATTGTGCTAGTTATTACTGTGTCCACATTTTAGGTTATTTTCACCACTATCACTGACGAATTAGCGATGGGAACTGTATAAGTATAATTTCATTTGATAACTAACTGGTAGCAGCTGCTTCATTCTAATGAAAATGGTGTTATTTCTTCGTAGGACTTTTTTTTAATGAATTACGAACTTTATTTTACTAGCATTTACTGTATTGTACTAGCTGATAACTTCTTAAGCACTTATACATATACTTAAGAATTACTAAGGTTATTATTTGTTCGCGTTGCTTATCAGCTTAACAATATGCTTTCCGTGCAGAGAAAAAACATATACAACACACCGATTTCCCACTTCTCCATGGCAAGAAAACTTTGTTAAACGTTTGTTCCAATAGAAGTATTATTTATTAAAATATTAAAAATATAATAACTGTATATTTAAAGAAGATATTGTGCTTTTTTAATATGAACCATGTATCTAATAATTAAAATAAAAAAAAATGGTTGAAATATATCCGACAGTTTTTTAGTGATGCGCGCACAACGGCTAACTGGGGTGTAAGGGGTGTCAAGAAACATCTTAAGACTTGAGACACCCAAGCCAACCTCACCTGCACGTGGTGCACCCTGCTGATCAACGAACGAGGCAATGGTGATAGCGGGTGGTAGGGTTTTATAGCCCGACTGGGTCGCAACCACCATGTATATGGCGAAAAAGCCCGTCATAGTGACTCGCTTTTGCGCGTCACGTTTCGGGATCAGCCTGTGCATATCCAGTACCGGGTGACTTTCGTCATTATGGCCGGCATGACAGCGGCGACCGAAGATGGATAATCTGTCTCTCGGTGGTCGCCACTGTTTTTGGATTGTACTATGCTTACCATCAGGCATAGTGCAGTCACTTTGTCGTGATTCAATTTAAAAAAAATAACCTCTATATTTTATTTATATAGAATATTTAAATAGTCATTATGAAATTTTACTATTTAACCCGTATTGACCCTTTCAGCGATTATAGTTTATATTTTTTTTTATATCAGGAGGCAAAAAAAAGGTGGGTTATATTACACCTAATGTTATGTGATAACCGCCGTTCACTAGCAACACCAAGGAAGTCGCAAGTGTGTTTCCAGCCCGTTTTTATGGAGGGGAAGAGGGGTGGGGAGGTGAGCATCTGGTGTTCTCACTAACCGAACGAAACACAACAATGCAAATACTGTTGCTTCACGTCGGTACTTTTGTGTGTCGGGTGGTAGTACCGCGGACGAGCCGACCCATTCATGCTGAAACCAGCAATAGCTTCAGCGTGGCTCTAGCACTATTGAAATAACTTTATAATTGTTCTATGAAAAAGGGTCATCATATGTACACTACATAATAACTACAGGACGTATCAGTATAAGTAGCTGAACAAACAATTAAATTATTATTTATTTGTATTTTAATAACGTGGATGCCTTAAAACGGCCTTCGATGGGCTTATACTAAGTAATTAATTACAGTATTGTCCAAGAATAGCATAAATAAATGAATACGCAAATTATTAATATTTCATTAAATTATAAATTACTTACAGTAAGAAGCAAAAATAAAAAACAAAACGCATACCAATATATTATTCGCCTTCCTGAAGTCGGTGTACAGTATACGTTCATTTGTATTACCGTAACTAAGATGGAAATTAATATAATTAGATTCCCAAGGTAATTAGTATTAGGGATGGGATAATACGAAAATATACTTACGTAATACCTAAATTGTTTAAATTCCCGTAAACTGCGTTGCTCCCGTAATCTTTGTGAGGGAATTTGACCGCCGACTTGAGCATGCCTTTGGCCGGCCTGAGCAGTGTGTGTCCAGGAATAATGGCCTCCGCTTTCGGCAATTCTTCGGGAAATTCTGGCTCGTCTAGTAGCTGGTTTTGTCTTCTCTGTTAACGTTCAACGAATTGGTACTTCTTTATAATTACTCATATTAAAATACGAATGTATTTGTGGGTTTTTCACGCTGTCACTCCTTTAACTATACCTACCATTATGGAATTTTACGTGTAAGTTGCCAAGGGTACAAGAAGAAGGCATAGAATACCTTTTATTAAAAACAGTACTGCTTTCGGGGGATAAGTGAAATTTACATTCATGCGATTGAAGCAAAGAGAAAAAATAGTGTGTGTATATGATACTCTATTTAGCCATAGGATTACATAAATAATGAATATTGTTAAATCTTATGTTGATAACTGAATTTAAAAAAATTGAGTTGTGACGGGCGCCCGGCAAATGTGAAACATCGACATTGTTTTATATAAGGTATATGTCTCAAAGAATAGATTACGACGGGTATCAGTTATGGCATAATGAAATAATAAAGCATTACAAATTTGTCTTTTTATTTATTTAATACATAAATATCCATTTTTATTAAATACAAAATACAAAGATTCAACTAGGCGTTGTATTTAGCGGTATTTATCAAAGGGCACTAGATCGTCGGCGCGTGACGTATAACACTAGTAGAACGAGTGGCTGACAAAACAATTTGAACCTTATATTTATACAGATAGGCTTGCAAATGTTTTTGAGTATTTCGTTATTAGTGCAAAGTTCGTGTTTTAAGTCATCACGTCTCGCCAAGCCAACAATCAGGCTTACACAAGTCTATAGATTTTTCACATCAAATTCCTAAAATATCTGTATATTTTCTCCATATTTTGTTGAAATATACGACCAACTTAATGAGGCCTTTATTAGTTATATATTTGTGTTAATTAAATTGTACGATTTCCCCAGTGAATAACAACGTGCCAAGTAAAACTTTGACACCGTTTGATAAATTAACATATTTTGTACGATTTCAAGTTAATTCGCCCAAACTTAGAAACATTTCGTGACTTCAACAGACAAAAGCCTTTCCCGACCAAATAATGAAACAAAGGAACTACCCACTCAGTCAAAGTTTTGCAACAGTGAACTCTATTCGACTGCCTATAGTATCGGCCATAGAGAAAAGGACCATACTAAACAATAAAAATATGGCTTGCCTATATTTTCTTAAAGAAAATACGAGTATTAACACAATATATTACTGAACCAATGAGCTATCTATTAAGGTACACTTCGAGAGTAACTTTTACAAAAAATCTTAAATTTATTATAACACTAGTTGGTGGCCGAAAGTTTTTCTCTCTAAAATATTTCTATTATTCCATTATAACTCTTTAGTTTCGCGGGCTTACTGTGTATGATTTTTTTTTGCTACTACTATTTCAGTCGTACAATCCTTTGATCGATTTTAATTTAACTCTAGTACATTTTACTGTCACTGTTCTATTACTGAAAAAAGCCCACCTCCTCTCCCTTGAAGAACGCTGTACATATACAAGCTATATAGTACTTTCAGGGGTGGAACGGTTATCAAATAAAATTTAGATTAAAAAGTACGCGAAGGAAGAACAATATAGAAGTGCTAAGTGCATGTGGTGCGAGTTTAGGTTATTAGGAACTGAAGACTGAGAACAAGAAACACGCGAGTAAACCTACATTTAGTATTCCGTTATTCACAAAACTGTCTTTAGTAAATGTACATGATTACAGTAGATACGGTGACTTTATAGCATCACTCAATCCTTGTCAGTACAGACATAGCAGATCTATTGTAAATTCGTAATTGTAAACAATTGTCATAGTATTCCACCGGGTATATCGTAAATGATTCTTATTCTATTTCTGAGGCTGATTTTTAAAACCAAGAATATTGATATTGATTTATTAAAGAAAAAAAAAAAATGAGTTTTACACATTCACTTTAAAGGTAACTACGTATTATAGTCTTGATTATCGTAAGAATTAATAAATATTACCCTTAAAATGAAAAAAAAAAATCTATTTTACGAACAAGGTACCAAGAGTACAAGAACAGAACATATAATACCTTTTATTTAAAAAAATACTGTTCCCAAGGGTTAAGTGAAATATACATTGAGAGGATCGTAGCCGAGAGCAAGTATTAGTATGTGTATATATCCATAGGGTTAAATAAAAAATGAACATTGTTGAAATTTATGTTGATAACTGAACTAAAAATTCTCCAAAACATTTGTATAATTATAATAATTCACAATGCTTGTATTTTTATTGTTACAGTTATATGACAGGACCACTTACAAGGAATCGATAGTAAGCAATTTGACTATAGAAGTCTTTGGTTAAAATATCGTGGATATAACAAATTGTTGTGCGATAGTTTGTCACGGTCCACAGTGTACACCGCAGTCACTAGTGATTTGCCTACCCGATAAGAGGATTTAACTGTTCTATGGAAACATTCACTTCGCCAGCAAATGTGTTTTAGAATATTTTGTAGTCAAATTTTGTTACACTTTTTAACAACTTTATATTTTGACTAAAATTTTGTTTTCGGCTTTGCTCGATTACATTTTTTTTTATATCAAAGGAAGCAAACGAACTGGTGACTCACGTGATGTTATGTGATCACCACTGTCCATAGACACTAGCGACATTAAGGACGTCGCAAGTGCGTTGCCAGCCTGTATATGGGAGAAGGGGGAGGGAAAGGAAAGGGAAAGAAGGAAAGAGGAAGGGACGTGGGCCTCCGGCTCTCTCATTGACCGAACGAAACACAACAATGCAAGCACTGTTATTTCACGTCGGTTTTCTGTGAGAGGGGTGGTACTGCCCCGGAGGAGCCGACCCATTCATGCTGAAACCAAAAATAGCTTCAGCTTCACTACAAACGAAAAATCAAATAATTACTCTTATAATATAGTTCAGATTAGACGATAATATACATTATATTGATGTGATTTTCACAGTTTATGCAACACGTGACGTGAAAACACTCAGATAACGGTTACTTTTACAAAGAGCTATGTATGTAAATAATTAACAAGCTTCACGTGGTTTCGATCATGTAAATGTAGATTTGACCTATCGATCGAAAATAGTATAAATTCTCTAGTTGAAGGGTATCGTATGTACTTTTCGATATTTAACTGCCTTAAGTCGTGAAAAGTTAACAGAGACACTCGCAAAGTGACTAACAAAGAAACAAAGAATATAAAAGAGAGGATCTACAGTCATTTCTTTTTAAATAATCTCATTTACATTTAAAGTTACCTTTATCTACATTCAAAAGTGATCTATATTATAAGTAAATTTGTATAAAATTAGTTATCCCCTCTTTTTGGATGCATCTTAAAAACAGTAGTCCGGTGAAGCTGTTAAGATCTTGCGGGGTCAAGAGCGTAGTAAGATCGAAAAAAAACATCTCAGTATTATACCCCACTCAACTATTTACACTAGTTTTCATAGCTATTGACTCTCGGAATAATAATTATATATTTTTTCATATACGTTATTACAATCAAACGTATGGTGGGCTACACAAGCTCATTATAAAATATCAATAGCTCAAGGGTGCACGGAACAACTCGGCTTGGGCTGTTGCCTGATACGCGCAATGCGCGACCTATCTGAGCTAACCTAAGCTAACTATTCATATATATATATTATATATATATATATGAGTTGTTGAAACATATATGTGTACCAAGCATACATACCTCAACAACTTTTATACCATATATCGTATCGGATAATTTTCTAAACTATTTTAGTTCGATAAGGGAAAAAAAATAAAACACTTCCACTTTCATGGGTAAGCATGTATGCCTGCAGGTGTGGAGATGATATGCGTAAAGTTGTCGCAGTGATGTAAGATTTTGTGTCACTGTATCGCGCGAGCAGCGCACTCAAGGGCTCCACACCGAGGGAACGGACCTAGACTTGAGCCGCTGCCGAGGGGCTAATCTGGTCCACAAGCCGCTGTACCGCCGTCGCTAGTTTGACGCACGCGTAAATACGTAACGCTTAAACGGTACCTCTTCATTAGCATGTCGCTGACACGAACCCGTAAGTTTTCTCTGTTTAAAAACTCTAAACGGGGTTGAAAATTTTTCATTTAAATAATTAAATATTTAAAATATATTGTACTAGCTGTGCCCGTGACTTCGTGTGCATGGAACTCTATGTAAAAATCCAGTGATCAATAAAGCCATCTGAATATATGAAATCTATATACTTATCTACTTTTTTCTCATACTTAAATTGCGTAGTCATTAAAATTACAACTAAATGTTACACGAAGATCTGCTTTGTGCTTTTTTGGTGTATTTTACATAAATGCAGTAGTACTTTAGCAGTGATCCGTATTCAAACAAACAGACAGACAGACATTTCAGAATACGATTGATATGTAGTTTATTTCTTATTCCTACACACCTGCGACAATTTTGAAGTTATACTTCTTTTGGCGCGTTAGGGAAAAGTAATGAGAGTAAATTTTACGATATGCACGCAGACCGTCACGAAAAACCGACACCCTGAAGTTAGCTATAGTCGTCACTTTATTTCTTTGTATTTTTTGTCTGTATTTCTTTGTATTAAAACTTTCAATTTATTAAATACCTTTTTTCTATTGTTAGTATCGTTTTTTTACAAATGTAGAATAATTCTTTGAGGCAAACCTAACAGTTTATTTTAATTTAAAAATGTTTTTTTAAAGAACCGAGCTATACTCGGTCGCGCATTTACTTATATTTATAGATCTAAATTTTAAAAAGGGCTTTATTCCGATGTCACAAAGGAATACATGAATGTTATTATACTGTCACGAAAACTAAATACGGGTATACATTATCATATTATCCTAACACGTGCTTGTCAACTAAGTAAGGACAGGTCTAATTTTCCAGCTAAACAATGTTACGCGTGTATCTTACCAGGCGGGGGCAGGCACATAACGAGTTTAGCGAAAATCGATGAAAGCTAACTCCAGCTATTATACGGAAATGCCTTGTTCACGTTGAAAATTTTATGTTGACTTTGTCAGATTAAAACCGTATTCGAAATTGTTTTTATTACATTTCATAAAGTTAGTACTCGCTGGGAAAAATATTTTTGTTACATAATTTAGTTCGTTAGATAATCGTTGATGCAATTTTAATATCATTTTATCGTGTAAAATCGATCCGTGTGTCGTCACGGAAAATGGTATGACGATGTTTTATGCCGTCATGTCGCCTTTACAATTCTTTTTATTAGGTCTACGAGATGGTGATTAATCTTACAATTTGAAATTATATATTTGGTGAATATACATAGAATTAAACACTTCTGGACATAAATACAGCTTGCGTTGTTGAAATGGTTTTTATGTTGGTGGTAGAGCTACGCAGATATTATTGGTTGTAGTGTGAATGGGTCGGCTCGCCCAGGGTAGTACCTCCCTCTCAAAGAAAACCGACGTGAAGTAACAGTGCTTGTATTGTTGCCTTTTGTTCGGTCAGTTAGAGCGCCGGAGGCCCACCTTCCCTTTCCTTTCTCCCTCTCTTCTTCTAACCTCTCCCCCTTTCCTCCACAACACAGGCTGGCAAGGCACTTGCGACTTCCTTGGTGTTGCTAATGTCTATGGACGGCGGTGATCACTTAACACAGGTGACTCGCCTATTCGTTTGCCCCCTATATGGTATAAAAGATAAATACTACTAGAATTTACCTTACAAAAATAAAATACACAATTACCAATAAAAACAATTCATGTTAGAAAATAGGATATAAAACAAAAAATCACCCCATAGCACAGTAATTGACAATAGTCGAGAATAACTGTTTTCGGACAACAACATAACATATCATAAAGCATATCAGTAAGTAACATTTAATCCAAGTTTTATTAAAATCGGTTCACTCTATCAAAAGTTATTGTAATTTTAATGAAGACGCGACTTAAGTACGAGAGAAAAGTAGATAAACAAATGAACTTAATATATTCCGATAATTAACTTTTTTTACATTAAGTTCGACTCGAACAGACTCGCGGCCACAGCTACTATACATAATTCTTCTGTCCGTGTGTACGTGACTGAACTCCTCCGAACGATTGGATGGATTTTGATGTTTTTTTTTAATGTTCAGGTGGATTCGAGAATGGTTTATATTCATAATTGGACCCGCTAGGTGGCGCTGAGGTTTTAGGATATTTTAATTTTCAAGGCAGGATAACGTCCTCCAAGTCTGCTAATCTATACTATAATAAAACTGTAACAAGTCGAAATCTGTACATTAAATATTTTTTGAAAATTTTAATCAGGGTAGACTATGTTATCGATATAGAAGCCAAAAATAATCTTTTTACAATTTTTGTCTGTCTGTCTGTCTGTCTGTCTGTCTGTCCCTATGCACACGCATCACTCTGAAAGTACTGAACCAATCTTGATGAAACTTGACATAGTGATAACTAATATTACGAGATTACATCAAATATACTTTTTGTCTCATAAAACGCAAAGGGTTCTCCAGGATAAAGGATTAAAGTCTAGAATATAAACCCGAATTACTCTGAAAGTACTGAACCAATTTTAACGAAATTTGACACGGTGATAACTAATATTAGAAGACTACATCCAGGATACTCTTTGTCCCATAAAACGCAATGAGTTCTCCAGAATAATGTGAAACAAAAATTTGCAGTTAACGTAACTAGACTTTTTTGCGACACCTTAGTACAAGAGCCAGCAACGTTAAAAGAACAAGAATTTTAGAATTCCTGATTCTTTAATATATCAATATATTTTTTTTTATATCATAAGAGGCAAACGAACAGATGGGTCAAGTGATGTTTAGTGACCACCACCGTCTATAGACACTAGCAACATCAGGGGATTTGTAAGTGCGTTTCCAACCTGTATATGAGGGAGTGTAAGGGAACCTCCGGCACTCTCACTGACCGAACGAAACATTACAATGCAAGCAGTGTTATTTGACGTCGGTTTTCTGTAAGTATTCTGGCAGTATTAGCCCGAACGAGCCGACCCATTCATGCTGAAACCAGTAATAGCTTCAGCGTGGCTCTACCACCTACAGAAATTATCAATATATCAATAGACAGAATTTAGGACACTTGGTAGCGGGTTAACGTTGTATTTTTAATAGGCATTTTCATTTATGATTAATCAATAATAAGTTTAGGATCATTTTTTTCAGTAACTTTTAAACGCAATTAAACATTCAGACACATTTTTTATAAACAATCATATATATACTCGCTGATATATTTTATAAATAAAAAAAAGAATGTGGTGTCGTGGGATACCAGGTAGGAACGAAGTTCTTTCGGCTAATGTAGAATCGACACTATTTGGAAAAAAAAATCGAGCTCAATTTTATGTAATCGTAATTCAAATTATCAATTAAAATAACAAAATATGTCTCTTTATTTTTGTTTGACAACATAAAATTACATAGAAATAGAAATAATTACAAAAAAGGAGAAAGAGAAAGATATTATACACTACTCGCTTATGTATACGACTGTCGCGCCTGCGCACGTCTCATTTAACTGTTTTATTCCATGCACTTTTCGTTTCAGTTTTACTATCACATTTTTTTCAGTTCGGTCGTGCAGCAAAATCTCTATCTCCTCCAAGCCTGCCGTAAGGAACTTCGTTCCAATAATAAATTTCAAATCAATTATTTTTTTTCATAGCAAAGAACCAATTTCATTTTATTAAACATTATTGAACACCATATACAACGTTAAACGTAAACGTATGACTTGGGATTGACGCCATCTCAAATATATGCGTCGTCGACCATCAGGCTATACAAAACCGAAATACCTTGGGCCGGCGAGGTGAAATATCTTGGTGTTACTTTAGATAAACACTTAAATTTCGATTCACACACAGAAAGAGTGCGAAACAAAGCCGTATGGTCTTAGGTCGTTTCTATCATTTGCTTTGTCATAAGAGTAAAATATCCCCCAGACAAACTCACTTTATACAAAACTTGCATCCGTCCGATTATGACGTACAGTTGTTCGGTCTTTGCACATGCGCAAAATCGTATTCAAAAGTTGCAGGTTCTCCAGAACTGAGCCCTACGTAAAATCACCGGTGCCCCATGGTACGTCCGGAATAAGGATCTCCACAGGACCTGGAGATGCTTTCTGTCTGAGCGTATATAAAATCACTTACAGGTAGTTATTTCGAAAAAGCCGCGAATCATCCCAGCCCGTTAGTGGTATCCGCCGCGAACGATGAACCCGTACCCAACGCTGCGCAGTATAGAAGACGACCGCGACACATTTTTACCGACCCTCCTGATTCAATCACGTCAGCGAACGATCAGTACCAGCCTGTCTCTTCAAACAGAGCGTGTTCTCACCCACGCCCGCATAACCGCAGATCACGCCGCCGTGGTCTGGGACTAAATTTCGCTCCCGTACACCAAATTAGGCCCTTCTCGGCAACGGCTCAAGCCTAGATCTGTTCCCTGGGCGTGGAGCCCTTGAGTACGCTGCTCACGCGATACAGTGACACAAGAGTTCTACCCTTATTTTTTGTTATCCTATCCTACATAGTTTAGAGGATTTTTTCCTACACAAAATACATATAGAAGTTGTTGAGGCACGCATGCTTGGTACACATGCATGTTTCAATAACTTATATACGTATATAAATTACCGGACTACTAAGACGAACGCTTAAGGCACTCAGCCGATTTTATTTAGGCAACCAGTTCAAGGGTACACGGCACACCTCGGCTTGGCTGTTGCCTGTTGCATGCAAAATCGCGACCTATCTTAACTAATCTAGCTAACTATTCATATATGTATGAGTTGTTGAAACGTATATGTATACCAAGCATACACGCCTCAACAACTCCTGCATATATTTATTATCGGAAAATTGAGAGTTTTTTAGTTCGATAAGGAAAAAAGTAAACCCTTCCACTTTCATGTGTGACATGTTTCATTCATCATCATTCAGTGTTTCATGTATTTCACGTGTGTGGGGGTGATCGTGTAGTGTTGTAGCAGTGATGTATATTTGTGTGTCACCGTATCGCGCAAGCAACGCACTCAAGGGATCCTTACCGAGGGATTGAACCTGATGTATAAAACTGGCTTGGTTTGAAGGTGATAGGTACTATGTTGTGAGTGGTACAGAGATTATTTATAAAAATATATTGGAAATATATTTCAAATACGTTTTTGAAACAGTTTATAACTCTTAGACAATAGTTTCAAGCAAGTGACATTTGACGTTTTCGGCGGGATGTTTGACGCTTCGATACGGTGTTCATATATTTTTCTTTAATACAATGGAGTATAAAAAGGTTTTAATACAAGTCGAAGATAGTTATGATAAAGTAAGTGGTAGAGATGTTTATTCAGTTTTATGTAGGTTAGTTTTTTTTTAATTGATCCTGGTAGATGACGCTACGAATGGGTACTAGGTTTATTTAAAAAATGAATACATGTAATCTGGGTATATGTTTAAGTAAATCCGTGGATAGTTTGGATTCACAATTGGAAACGGTAGTTGTGGCTGCAATCGGGTATCAGTTTTATTTGCGGGGTGGTAGGGGTTTACAGCCTGACTGGGTCACAACCACCATGTACATGACGAAAAAATCCGTAATAGTGATTCGCTTCTGCGCGTCGCGTTTCGGGATCAGCCTGTGCATATTCAGCTTTTTGTAGGCCGGCATGATAGTGGCGACCAGCGATGGATAGTGTGTCACCCGGTGGTCGCTATTGTTTTTGGGTTGTACTGTGCTTACCATCAGGCATAGTGCAGGCATTTTGCCGTGCTACGATAAAAAAAAGAAACAATTTTTTCGCGTGATAACCAATTTGGTGCAAACGAAGTTGCACGGGTCAGCTAGTCTTTATATATAAATTTCTACCGTACGTGTGTATGTCACTGAACTCCTTCAAAATGGCTCTACCGATTTTGATGAAATTTTGTTTACGTGTTTCAGTGGATTCGAGAATGGTTTAGATTGTTAATATTTTTTGTAGAAATTCACCAAAAAAAAAACACAAATTTAATTAGTCATATAATTATTAATCTCGCAAAAATATATAAAAAATATATTAAATTTCAACCGAATTTGACAAGGTTTTATACACTTGAAGTACATGCTATCCTAAAATGTACACAGTAAAAGAATTAATATAAGAACCAGTTTGCTTGAATTACTGTCACAGGTTCTAAAATTGTAGTTATGCAATAATAAAGTTTTTTTTTTATCGTAGCACGACATAGTGACTGCACTATGCCTGATGTTAAGCATAGTACAATCCAAAAACATCGGCAACCACCGAGAGACAGATTATCCATCGCCGGTCGCCGCTGTCATGCCGGCCATAATGACGAAAGTCACCCGGTACTGGATATGCACAGGCTGATCCCGAAACGCGACGCGCAGAAGCGAGTCACTATGACGGGCTTTTTCGCTATATGCATGGTGGTTGCGACCCAGTCGGGCTGTAAAACCCTACCACCCCGCTTAAAGTATGCTAATAATAAAGTAATTAATAGAAAATAGCTACTGTATAAAAAGGCGTACGTCGCCGATAAATGTACTGGATTCTAAACAATTTTCTACACTGAAAGTATACGTTATTCCAAAATTTTTGCAGTATAAGAATGTTCAATAATACTTTTAAAAATCGTAAAACAAGATGTTTAAAAAACAGGGTGTGTCGTAAAGAGAGACGATAGAAATGAAACTTTCGTATTAGAGGCAAACATTTCATTTTAATTATTCATCAATCACTTTTGAATAGAATAGATTATGCTCAGTGATCGCCACGACACCTGAACGTGGAACACGCAACCATGGAAAACGAGAAAGAAAGAAAACGAGGCGAAAATATGTCTCACTGTTCTCCCAGACTCGAAGTCAAGCGAGACACTGCTCCCACTCAACCCGACACAGTATTTACGCCACCACTTCGTCACACAAAAAGTTGCGGATCAGAATTACAAAACCCTCGTATAATAAATTTCACTTCAAAGACCATAACGCCAACTGATTTTAAGTACACTTTTTAAACAGATAGTATATATAATTCCAAAATTTATAGCCTCAAAAGGTGATCAATAATAATTTTAGGACTTATAAAATATACCCGAAAATAACTACTGAATAAAAAAAACATTAGGATGCCCCAGACTATTGCTGGTTACTTCAATAAAATCATTGGCACCTGAGAGTAGTTTAAAAACCACTTACAGCTTTATTACACTGCACGAACATTAGCCATGTCAGTGAACGAAACTCGGGAACAAATTTATGGAACGTATGTTGTGTTAAAGTAAATTCATATATGCGAATAACAGAATAATATGTTGAGAGTATACTCACCCTGTTGTTAATTGGACTACCGAATATAATGTATCGACTCACTGATTACAGTTCCTTATATACGTAAAATATTGTGTAAACTGTATAAAATCGAAGTTGGAATTGATATTATGTATTTATTCACTATATTAAATTATTTACACACAGCAATTTTAATAACGATTAGTTAAACTTTGGAAAAGTTGGTCTGTTACAACGTCATCTAGTGGCGAATAGTAGAAGGAATAAAAACCTCTTTACACAGAGGCATTCGCTCAACTTTTGTATGTATATTTTCTATATTCGTTTATATACACAGCAATTTTAATAACGATTGCATGAACTACGAAAAAAATAATGTGTTACAAAGCCACATAGTGGCGAATAGTAAAAGGAATAGAAACTTCTTTGCGGAGGGCCATTTACTCAACTCTCATAGTTGTTGGCAAAACAGTTTTAGAGTTTATTAACCTCATATCAATATTATGAAGGAAGCTGAATATTGCCTGATTAATTATTAAACAAATTTCCAAATTTCGTCATAAATAGAAGACACCTTTTTTATCCTTTAGAGTCTTCTAGCACATAACGTAATATTATATGACGAAATGTGTTAACTCTAATTGTAGCTTTTAGGATACATAGACACATATTTAACGAAATATTTACAATCATCGCCTTAATTACTATCAAATTACCATGAAGTAATTTTAACTTGTATTTAAAGATTTATCCCATAATCTATCACTACTAAATCCTAGAAGGATCGATTTTTTCTTACCTGTATTAAGCTAATGACTCTATTTATTTGCATGGGTTCATCATTAATTTGTATTCCAAAAGTGTTCTGTAAAAACAAATGTAACAAAATTCAGGACATAATTCAAAATAAATTCTCAGACCTAATTAATACTACGTCATTGTATAAACGCTATTTGATGTTAAAAAAGTGAGGATCGAGTGACGGAATGTTTTAAGAATTGAACATATTATCCAGATTACTATTCTCTACTAGACTCTTCACGTCAATCTTTTTGACCACTCTGAATATAGCCGTAAGTTCGGGCTTGCACGTGATATAGCCATATAATATAAAACAAAGTTAAAATATTACTATTGGGATTTATAATTGGATTTTATATACTATTAAGTTGTCTCCATGTTATACATATACTAAAATGCGTATTTATACCTAATGTTTTGTTTTGTGCAACTATGTTTAAAGCTGTTAAAAAGTTTGGCAAGCACTATGTTATGGGGAGTATTATTGCCAATTACTACATATTTTATAATTTCCTCTCTCCATAGAGCACTTTTCAGCATTTTTATTCTAAACTTTTTTTCTACAGACTCATATAATGTTGATCATTTAACTAAATTTAGCTACTGGCATTTTCTATTAAATTAATTGTTTCTGTCTTCACTATTGTCTCTAAAATTCAAATCTTATGTTGGACATAATATCTTTTTTTTTCTACGTTTGTTGTTTTCACAAAAGGGTCATTTGTAATTGGTAATAGAAACGGAGAGAGGGCTGATCACAATTTGATACGATTCAGTACTCACTCCTTTGACGTGTTGCATGAGCGTAATGTTAAGTCACCAAGATTTGTTATTCCTGATAAAACTATATACGAGTCAAAATGAAAATCGTGGTTATTTGAAAAAGATGTAGGTGCAGGTAAGAAAGTCGTTATAATGAAAGTCCGTTGATGTCTTACAATACGCATGCCCAGTTAATATTTGTGTCATATGGAATGAAAGTCCAATGAACATGTACGTAATTTTGTAATATCCTTCAATTTGGGTAAACGAGTAATAAATAGTATATCTACCCTGAGGAGAGTTTTCATACCTAGCCTGCCGAAAGAAAAGTACAGTATTGGACATAATATCAATTGATTATTAATTTACCTTAGCTCCCTGATTAATTTTGTATTCTCTGAAATTTTTGTATTATTTTCTTATTAAATGAATAATAAACCTGATTTTATTTTAGGTAAACTTTGTACATGAGGAACATATATCATCCCAAAATAGTCTAATAAAATGATCAGTAATACTCATAGAGACCACAAAATGTTAGAATAATAATAATCTATACTAATATTATAAAGAGGTAAAGTTTGTGAGTTTGTGATGTTGTGACGTTGTAGGAGGTAATCTCAGGAACTACTAGTCAGATTTGGATAATTCTTTCTGTTATATAGCTCATTCATCGAGAATGGTTATAGGCTATATATCATCACGCTAAGGCCAATAGGAGCGGAGCACAGATTAAATGTTTCAAAATCGGGATGTTTTTTCCTTTTGAGAACTGCTGCGTGTTCGTGTTAGTGTACCTATTCCTAGCGAACGAAGTCGCGGGCAGAGGCTAGTGTTGTTATATAAATATTACTGTAGAATTAAATAAGAGTAATTACTGTATAATATCACAAATTTTTAAATAATATTGCTATAGTCGATGCCATTACACAGAACATAACAAGAAAAGTGTAGAATTATTTTCTGAATGTAACTAAAGAATAAAATGTAATTAATGAAACTTACATAGAAAACTAAGAATATGAAGTATAATTTCATTTTCGTTTCAACAATACAGTTACATTTATTCTAGCAGAAGTTAATGTAAAATTAAATCAGTTTTAAAAAATTGGTTTCACTTCACTCGCATCTCATGTAAAAACACAATTTGAATTCAAACCGTGAAATGGAATAGCTTAATGCGTGAGAAACTTAACTGTATTTATGTGATAATACTTGAATTCATATTTCTGTTCGGAGTTCTTTTCAATTACGAATGCAGAGCTTGATGGATTAAATTTTAGTACTCTCTGTAAAGAATATGAATGAAAACATAACATTTAAATCTGAAAATAGCGAAGAAATCATAATAACACCATTTTGGAATTCGTTTTATAAAGCTAGAAGGTAACTTAACAATCTAAACATGTTAGAAATAGTTGCTGAAGAAGACCGATTGCAGTAGATCTCTTACAAAATTTCCTGAGGAAATAATTTTACCGTACTTATTTCTTTCATAAAGCAGCATTGTTTTCACTATTATATTCTAGTCCCAGCTATTTAGTTAGTATCAGATACTAGCGGTATTTCAAATCTGTTCCTAGGAGTGGTAATCTATTATTGAATGACCCGTCTAAACCACGTTCCTATTTTAGGTTGATTGTATCGTTATGGGAAGCAGGTTAACAGTATTTCCGTTTATTTTTCCATACCAAGAAGAGAAAGGAATACGGATTTGATAAGAATGAAATTTGTAGGTTTATTAATAGGATGGTTTGTGTAACTGGCAAGAATTAATCAGAAGTAATTTTTCACTTTCGGTAAATTAGTTACCTCAGAAATTTTGTAAGGCAACTGATTTGCAGAAATAATCTCTTCACCTATCTGTCTACCTACTTATCTATCTATATATAAATATAATGAATATAGTTTATAGGTTCGATAATGAGAAAACTATGCAATGTTTCGGCATAGGACTATGGTCATTCAATGCGGAAATTTTCGTGAATCGTGAATTTTCTAGTTTCACTTCCAGATTTATTTGTTGAGTTCCATTGACTCTTTCTAATTTAAAAGGTTAGTCAATGCTCAACGAAGCTGGCGTATATCAGTCAGTATTATTGGAATAAAATCACTTTAAACAGATATTCTAAAACGTGTAATCTTCCATTACTTAATATAACGTTTTTTTTTTGTTTATACCCTAGTAAATTAATTAGTTTATAAATCTTATGCGCTTTAATAACAAAAAATAATAGTTCATCAATAGTCCATTTAAATTGCGCAGCACAATTGCGAGATTATACTACCATTACACAATTAATATACCCATGGTACAGACGAATTTAAATATATGCCTAAGTTTCTTTGAGCTTATTATAGAAATGGAGATAAAAATATACGTGATTCTTGGACCCACGTTGTTAATGCATTTAAATATTATAAACGCAGATTAAATTGTACCTTATCAATCAGAGGATATGGTTATAAATTATTTATATGTAAGCAACGTCTGGATTTTATACTTGTGTACTCTCATGGATATATTCGTGTCTTATCTGCATCGTTGGGGCGACTTTATACAGCGCAATCCAAAGTCTCTAGTGGCTCGCACCACTTGGCCTTTTCAGGCCGTGAAGGTATGTTGTAACCTTCCTTATTTCATACTATGAATGAGCCTATTTCGAGATATGTTGAGTTTATTTATTCAGTGTATAATATATATTTAAAAAATGTAATTTAGATTATGTATAATAAGTTTGCAAAATAAGATAATAGTAACACAAAATTAAATGTACTTTTACATTATATATAAACAATATTAATAATCAAAATAATACATTTATTTTAAATATACACACAAATAACAAAATATAATAATTTGGGAATTTATCTATCGTTCAGTAATGAACATTGAAGAAATAAGAAATAATATGAAAATGCTAACTGACAAAGACTCTCAATAGTTTGTTAGTCAATTAGCTGTTCCACCATCGTTGTAATCAGTACAAACATTGACATCTTTATTTTAAACCTTATTAAAATCGATGTGGTCAGTGAAGTCATTAAGTTAAATATCGATCGAATGTTGTTTAAATAATTAATAACTTACTTAGCGTATAAACGGATTTATGTTTCATAACAAAATGAATGTAAATCAATTATTATTGTCAAATGGTAATAATATCTTGTAATACATATATAAAATCTATTATAACAATTAGCCACTTTTTATAAAAAAAAACTATATCAATAAATACTATAAGACGTACTAAAAATAATTATAATCTTTGTAATGTTCTAGGAATGTAAATAATTTCTTTGGTAACATTAAAATTATTTGGGAGCTATTTGGGAGGTTTTAATTAATAGGCGGTTTCACTTTCTTACTAAAACTTCCCATTACATTTCCAGGAGGTGAGTAATATGCGACAACATAGATTTGGCCTTCTCTTGATCTCGCTACGCCTACTCCAATTTCTTTCGTATCCTCCCAAATGACTTGTGAAAAATGTCCAGAATCAAGATTTGAAGGTTCACTACCAAATTTGTGGTTATTGATTTCACTATACCATTTGTCAACTGGTTCTCTACCAGTCACGGTGAATGTTGGATCAGAAGACCAAGCATAAAATATATTTTCTCCGTAGTCGTTTTGATCCCTGTGCTCGATGTCTCCTTTCTTAGCTAGTACCTTGGCCCACTCTTCAGCGTATCTACAGATCTTCTTGTTCAGTTCAAGAAATGGAACGCCATGATTCCGTCTATATTCGTTGTGGGCTGCCAAAAAATCTTCTTCGAATTTCTCCGTAGAAAATGAAGTAGATTTAAATTTACTAACTAATCCTGAAGCAATTTCACCGAAATTTTTGCTACTTCGTGTGCTTGGTGAGGGTGGCCCCGAGCTGTTGTATGATCCTCTGGACGAAAGTCTATTAGGAGATGGTGGTGCTAAGCTGTAATTCGATTCTCGTGGAGAATTAGTGTAACTAGTTCTAAACTGCATAGCGCCTGGTGGTAGAACATTTTTAACAAACTGCCCGCTGTAATTACCGGGTGGATAGTAATTGGCTACTACGTAAAGTTTACCAGATTTGCTTTTAGCACTGCCGATTCCTAATTCTTTGGTATTCTTCCAGACAATTTGAGTGAAGTGTCCGCAGTTTAAAACTTCAGGTTCCTTACCAAATGAGAATTCATTGATTTCGCTGTACCATTTTTCAACACAATCTCTAGCTTTTATTTTTGTATTTGGATCTGCTGACCATCCACAATATACATTTTCTCCATAATTTTGGTTTAAACTATATGCTAAAGCGTCTCTCTTTGCCAATTCGTCAGCCCATTTTTGGCACACCTTGTTTATATCTTTGTTTATCACTAATGGCGGTACTCCATGCTCTCTTCTGTATTCGTTATGAACTTCTAAGGCCTCGTTTTCGAAGTCACTGCTTTTGGACCCGAATAATTTACTCTGTAAAAATATAAAGGAATGATTAAAGAAATGTACAACTGTCCTAGAATTAAGAATGTACCTAAATGCAATGTTTCTTACTTCTCCTTTAATATTCCTCTATATCTACCTTAATTCTCAATGTGGCTGCTGATTTATATCTAGATTTATCATACATTAACTTCGTGTTTTTATATCACTGCTCTCATTTATATTTACAAACTAATACGATTACACTATAATTAGGTATGTTCGTAATTGATTTTATTAAAGTAATATATTATTTCGACAATAAATATAAACACATTTACATAATTACTTCCTAGAGAGCCAAACCCAAAAAATGTGTAACAAATTTTTAACTCCACTATTTAAGCCGTTGGCTCTTTATCAGGCGTGATTTCCGTTGGTTTGTGAATCATTATAAATTCAGGGTCGTTACGGTCGTAATATTTAATCGTTTGTTTGATTTCCTCTAAACTAGTCATTGATAAACCAGTACCTATTCCATAAAACGCGTTACTCATTGGTAGATTCATAACCTTTTTGCACTTTCTCCCTGAATTAGCTACTTATCCTATCCGGTTCTTAAATAAAAAATTGGTGTCGTCAATTTACTGAATTGGATGTGCGCTGTGAACTTTGAGTAACATATAAATGCTTATTGATATTTCACTCTTACTACACACATAACGCAGAACAGATTATGGCATATCGGTCTAGTTATAAAGTCTGCAGGTATGATGTACAACATTAATCATGCCTTAAGCGTTTATTTATTTACTTTTCTGTTAATAAATCATAATGTGGATATTAAATAATTAACATAGTTTATATTTAAATAAATAAGATCGAATGTCTGTGTGTAATGTCAAAACAAGGACATTTTAGTACTTGTATACTAAAATATAAATATAATTATTATAATTTTTTTTTTAATTTTGACTGTCTGTTTATATGTTCCGGTTGTTCTCCGAAACGGCTGGTACTTTTATATTACAAAAGAAAATAGGATTACGCACAAATATAGCCTGAAGAAATAGTATGCAGAATTACGCGCGTCAGATACGCATACTAGCACAGAACAAAGATTTTTTGCCGATTTCTATACACTTCTTTCTATACACACATGTAATTAAAATTGAAATATTTGTTACTTGTTCGGGATCACCGCAAAAATGATGAGACATTAGGAGAAAGAAAAAAAAGGGAAAGCCAAGATCCAAGTAAAACCTTTTTTGGACGTAAGCATTTAACCGGACATGTGCGGAAAATGATTCTACTTAGCTGATTACAAAACAATGAAATAACTGTATTCTCTTTTAAATTTTTACTTTTTTTTTCCTTTATTTTTATTGAGGGTTTGTTCAAAAAAAACACGCCACTCTCATCCATACCACAAACAATCACCAATTCCAAAAAAAACTTACTAGTGTATATCTTACTAACTACTACAGTTAAATTGAAAAACAGAGTATTACAATCACTTTCTTGCCCTTATACCGACATCCACCATGTTATATATTACTTGATTATTCAAATGTCATGATTTGTGGTATACAATTGAAATTCTGAACATCAGTCTTCACGTGTATTTGCACTCGGAGCAATAATTATACACATTTACATACAGTTTATTAAGTAATCAATCATATTATGAGCTGCACTGTCTCAATACAAAATGCTAATATTACATAGACTTCTATACTATGCGTTGCTAGTCTGACACCAGCCACGCAAAAACATTTAAATCGGCCACGTTTACTAGCATGTTATGATGCGAAATTATGAATTTATCTCTTGACAAAAAAAACCGCTCAATGCGCCTAAAGAAGTTGTCACTTTGAAAACTATTTTCAAGAAAGCGAAGATATGGGCTTTCATCACTTATGAATGACGTTCAAATGAAACACTTTAATATCGCTTAAATTAATAGATATCTGTTGCTAAAGATATGATTAAATATATGTACTTATGTTTGTGACCTGTTCATTGAGAAAATTAAATACCTTTATCAAAGAGTAATCTTTTGCTCGCGGTCTTACTCGCGTTAATTTGTTTATTTTTGGAAATAAAATACAACTCATGGTAATCGCTCACAAAGTCGTTTTCGAATGGTAAAATATTTATTTAAAATTGGCTTACTAGTGTTTGGAGTTCATTGGTTACAAACAATTTTTTTTTAAGACAAGTACTACTTGCTATTTTGTAGTATGTGTTAATTGTACCGATTTAAACAGAATAACTTAGACTCGTTTTGGAACCTGGGTTTTACAACTAGCTGATATTCGCGTATTTTTGTGCGTCGATTATTATTTTAACCATTCTATGTAGAGAGATAAAATACAAGCATTATATCACTTGCCCTACTTCTTCCTAGGAGCAAAACATTGGCTGTTGAACATGTAGTCTTTATAAAATTCATGGTTTCTTAAGATTGTAATAATTTTGATAACATTTTCTCTTCGTAGCAACTACAATTTAGATTATTAAGATCATAAACTGTTTAATTGGTTGTGACACGAGAGATGACGTGTTCCATGCAATTTTTATGTCAATGACAATAATGTTAAGAACCCGGCAGAAGGTATGTGGTTTAGCTCATCCTTTTTATTCCCGTGAGAAACAAAAATTACTGTACTAAATAAAGCAAATTCTCTGCATTGAAGTCAGGATTAGATTTGTTGAATTCTAATGTTTCCTTTTTATTATTACGAGCATATTTTTAGCTTGCAATGTTTATAAGTTTGTTTAGGTCAAATCTTGCAAGTTAAATTAAAACTATTTACTTCAAACCTACCACTATACAATTTTTCATTATTCAGTACTAATGAAAATACGCAAAAATGATATATAAACAAAATGGCGAATTTCAAAATGGCTGCCATGTACAATGAAAAAGTGAATAAGCAATTTAGTTTTTAAAGACTTATTTGAAAAGAGTTTGTAATATTTATTTATTTATACGTTATAATAGTAATTTAATTTGGAGTTTTTGGCGGGATTTTGGTCTGTCATGTAGAGGATTCTTTATCTTATTCATAATCTTGTATTATTTGACTCTATATTTTGTAAAATTGGTGGTGTTTTACGTAATACAGTTCGGATATTGTGTATAAGTGTAGTGAATGGAAAATAATATCACGGGCCATGAATTCTGAAATGCTACAAAAACTCTCTGGAAAGTTCTAACAAGGGAGCCAACATCTTGTTGGAACATTGAAATATTTACACGACACTTATTGTGTAAAATGTCTTGTAACCTTAATTGAAACAAAACATTGACACTGACAAATGCTTCTGCGCAGTTAAAACTTAAAAAAGAACATGTAACTTAGTTTTTAAAGAAGTATGAGCAAAAATATTGATCAATATATATAGAAGTTATAGTTTTATAACATTCTGTTATTAGTTTCTGTTTATCGGAAGGATATTTAATTACATAATTATCGCTTCATTCATTAATAGACACTTGTCCATAAACATGTAATATCTTACATACGAATATTTATTTTATATTATTGAAATATCACATACATTATTAATATTACTTTTATACATAACTGCCATAATGTCTTATCTTAATTTAAGTATAGGGTTATTAAGAATTTTATCAATTCATTAACACTTATACAAGAGTACTCTGTAATTACATATACTGTGGAAAATATTTAAATAAATATTTTACATATCCGCCAAATCATGTAATCTCTTCACGCATTTAGTAATTTTTATAAGCCAACAAGAACCGAGCCAAGTGAGTAATGTATATTACAAATATACGTAATGTGAGTAATGTATATTTTAATTAATTTAATATGCTTGCAATGCATTTTACATTAAAAAATAGCTTTTTGCACTTCTCCTGCATATAAACTTTAACTATGTTAAATTTCAAGTTCATCCGTTCGCGCAATTCGCTTAAAAAGGGGTACAAACTTTTGGTTTTACGTAATAATATATAAGATACGGAGTTAAGCCGAAAAAGAGTTTATATATCGATGGAGTATTTATTTAATTATAAGCACGCTTAGAATAGGATACACAAAGGAGGTCGCATTTAGTATTATTTATTTGTGTATTTATACTTTTATAAATAGGCAGTGGGGAAACGATCAAGAACCTCTCCCTCCTGTGTCTTAGCCGACTTTTTTTCATTTTTTCTGCAGCTACTGGTGAGCTTTCGTGTTACCAATTCGAGATTGGAATAGTTTCTTCTCTATGGTTGAAGTTCAATCAGTGGACGAGCACTTATGTACTTTATTTCAGGGCAAACAGTCTTCTAGTAGATTACTACGGCCATTATCGTGTAGGTAGTGATATTACAAGTTTCTTGCGATCATTTCAATGAACTTACAAGATGACCGTCTCATTAGATCTTTCCAGGTAGTTTATGTGCCAAGTTGCCATGCCATGCTGATTCGTGGTATTATTTTCCATTCACTTCACTTGTGCACAATAACTAAACTGTATTACGTAAGAAATCACCAATATTAAAAAATATAAAGCCAAATAACACATTATGAATTATATATAAAAACCACTACATGACATTCCAAGATTCCGCCAAATATTGACATACTTTCTTATGTATAAATAGGCGAAAATAAAATAGTTTCGTATATTTTTATTCTACTGGGCAATCGATTTTCTTTATTTTATTTTTCTTTTGTAGCTATGGACTACCTTTGACGTTATCAATTAAAATATTAAATAGTATTTTTTTCTTACTACGAATCATTTGAACCCTTTATTTATATTATATATCTGTTAGTACTACTTCATGATTTTTAAATCAACAACAATTGTGGACTTTTTGGCATAAATACCTAAATAATAATAAAACTTAAAGACTTAATGATTTACGCTAGAATTTCAGTCACAAGATTAGAGTCAATTTATTTAATAACTTGTGCAATACAGTTATCGTTAGTTCAATAAATTATCAAATATCGTAATACAAAAAAACATATATTTACAATTAACAAAATATTGGTTGAACATAACTTTATAATTATTAGCCTTTGATAATAACAACGGAAGTACGCTATCTAAATAACATGATTAAAATGACCGTGGATTTATTTAGTAATTATGTATTCATAGTAGAATATTTTTAAATATATTTGAAACGATAACAGCGAAACAAATTACAGATCAATATCACAGTATTTTTCGTTACTAACCGAGTTCATAGAATAAACAAGGATTCTGATCGAACAATTAATATCGTGTATTAAAAAAATGTTACATTTTGCATGAAGGTAAAACAATTACTCGGAAGTTCCGGAGAAATAAATCAAAAAAGTAGAAAAGTAAATACCATCGTTTCTCACGACACTGTCACTCAATCCAACAACACGAAAGTCGAGATATAACATGCGCGTCAACACGTACAAGATCCTGTCCAATTTATGTGTCCCAGTTTATCCTTCCTATCGCGTTTACGAATGTGACTGCAGTGAAACGTTATCGCGATAACAGCACTGATACTAGTGTAACTCGATCGATATCACGTTCTGTTGTGATATTCTCCTCACTTTGTAATTATTAATTATGAACTCGGCGAAGAAATGATCACGAATTGCATGCCGATAATTGTTTTGGCACTGCCGCATTGGTTTGTTTTTTATCGGTCGTAATCGGTAGCCTACAGACGAAACTGACTTAATTACGTTCGTGATTCAGATGACATTATGCGTTGTTACCTTGTCTTAAAGGTATGAAAAATGCTATTTAATTTTTATTAATCACATATAATTACACATTCTTTCTTCGCAATATATTACTTGACACAAAATAAATATACACAACAAATTTACCTTTCTACAAATATGTAGATGCCAACAACTGATTGTAATAACACTTAATTATATTAGAACACATTAAAGTAACCTGTTTAATTAACCTCATGTTGTAAATGTCAATGTAGTTTCATAATTTATAAACAGACATCAAATTATGGATTGGAATATTTTTAATTTGAAACATTTATAAAGGCGGACGAGACAGACTGTTGGCGTGACGAAGGGTTGTCACGCTATATGATTTTGAATTTTTGTATGTAATAAATATAGACCTATATTACATAAACTATTTTTTTTAATAAATCTTAATGCTTTATTTTTTTATTATGCCATATTTATTCACTATCGCAAACTATTATTTTGTTCCCATTACGTGTACAAAATAATACACGATTCAGATCTTCTGTCTGCCACACAATTTTTTTATTCGTGTAAGATTTATGCTCAGAATGGTGGTGATAATAAATATACATACTTTTGATAATGCAAATATCCATAATAATAATGAAATATATACCATGCGACTAATTAACCAGTTAAAAAGATGATTCGTATCAAATTACTGTTATCTATTTCACCGTACAGATTTTGTAGTAAGAAAAAAGTATCCATATGACATAGGAACAAATAGTACGGGCTCGGATTAACCGATAAATTTGTGTTAAAGAAAACCGTGATAACGTTATAGCTTATATTTTTTATCGATTCATTATTCGATAACTAAATTCAGTGTGTTAATGACGAGGTCGTGGTTCTGACGTCAAAGACTTCATTACCCATTCATAAGAGATTTAAAGAAAATAATATATTTTCACGTATAAAATCTTATGATTTTATTTCCAGATATGCTTTGATATCGTTGGATGTTTAAAAATGTCAGCCTCAAATGGATTTACTACTGTATCAATTTGTATGCAAACCCATCATATCCTTACAAATATTATTAATATGAATTTGAGTTTGTCACGCTTTCACGCCTGAACCAGTCAATGGATATCATGTAAATTTTGCATATGCTTTGTGAGGAATATAATAAAGGATATAGGGTACATTTTTTTCACAATAAATATTCCCGAGGGATAGGTTAAATCTAGATTAATGCGAGCAAAACTGCAGGAAAAAGCTAAACCATCTCAGAAGTGCTAACTAATACATTAAAGTTGGATTAATTGTAGAGAGTACAGAAATCACAAGCGGTACGATCTCAAATTTAGAGCAATGCAAAATAATTTGGGACCGTCGCCGGACGCCTGACAGATGTGAAATATCGAAATTATTTGTACTGGTAATAGTCATGAAATAATAGTTTAAGGCAGGGAATAAATGTGGCATAAGTGAAAATAAAACTTAAAAAGAAGAAAAAAAAGAAAGGAAAAGAAGAAAAAGTAAAAATTAAGACGACTGTCTACATAATAAACAAAAATTGAATACTGAAACTCAAAATCATATAGCGTGGCGATGCATGCCGTTGCGTCGCATGCCGAGACGACGCGTCGCCACGCTCACAGCCGATTTTACCCGCCGTTATAAATGATTCACATCAAAAACTTAACTATTTCCTTCAATTACTCATTCTCACACCGAAAATGCACACTCATTATCCCTAACCTTCTAATCCATGCTTTTTTTTTACAACATACAATTGACGATTATGAAAACATGCAGATAAATTCTCAATTTGCTATATATATATGTCCAATTGTATATGGACTCTTTTAATGGATTGTATGTAATTCTCGACATATTCACAATATTTGTAACTGTCTCTTACAACACAATGTATACTGACGCAGGAGGTCAGGGCTCTCGTTATCTGTAGAAATATAGCAAATAAAGATTACTGTTATTAAAAACTTACAAACATATCCTCGAACGCTTAAATTCGATAATACAAACACAGAGAACTAATTCTTTGTACGCCCAGTTACAACGTTTAACAAACAAAGGAAACAGTAAGCCGGGTATTTCAAATATCATGGTGTTTTAACTGATACGACACGTAGGGAAGTGACGAATCCGTTCGACTGTGTTACTGAGTTACTTGTTGCGTCCATCAAAACTCGTATTATGGTCACTAACCTCTGTAATTGTGGGAAAAAATTATGCCTGATTCATTGTTTTTGAACTGTTACGGATAAGCAACTTATTTCGGAAATACAAGAAAAAAATAGGTACGAAAACGAAACAGATTGAATTGTTTCATATTTTTATTTGTTACGGATTTACATACCATAGGCACAGATTTACTATTGACAATATCCCATGAATTTTCCTATTTATAACTCCCTTCAAGTATCATCATCATTATCAATCTGTAAAAGACCCATTGTAGGGCCATAGGCCTTTTCCCGAAGGAATGTATTTAGTATGTAAACACAACGCCAGCCCACGACATACTGGTGATTTCAAAGGAATCCATAGTTCTATATTTTTCCCAAATACAGTAGTACTACAAGAACATTTCTCAGGTTCAGACCTCCTCCCGATGTTTTCCTTCGCCATCAAGCGATAGTGTTATCAATTTAAATTAGTAAATGTACGCGAATTCCGAAAAATTCGTTGGTACATGCCGGGGTTTGAACCTACGGACATCGAAATAATATTCCACCGGTCAAACCACTAGGCCACCACGACTTTCCCTTGATAGGGATTCCTTTGATTTCCCTTCAAGAATAGATTTTAAACAAAGTTACTTAGTGTACTCAATTTTATTATAAGGAACAAGCTGCCCGTACCGCGTTTGTGTGAAACAAAACCTTTCTTTTACAGTTTGACAACGTAATGAAGCTATATCAAAAATATTTTATTCAATTTAGGCTTTAAGAAAGCAATTATTAACTACCACCGGTTCGGAAAACAACCCAGTCATCAAAAGAACTGACAAGAAATTCGCTGTGGTATACTTATTAACATAATTATATTACAGATATGTATGTAAGGTGGG
Source organism: Antheraea mylitta (assembly GCA_014332785.1). NCBI lineage: Eukaryota > Metazoa > Arthropoda > Insecta > Lepidoptera > Saturniidae > Antheraea > Antheraea mylitta. The sequence continues at coordinate 3,808,970 of JACEII010000015.1, forward strand.
GAGAAATTGTCATACAAAGTATAGATCAGAGAGTACACTAAGCGAAAACGAAGAAGTAGAAGCTATTCAGGCATAAATTGCTTAGTGGTTGTCCAAATTATTTTTTGAAACATCACCATATATTATAAAACAAAGCCTTCTGCAACGAATATCTATCTGTCTATACATGATAAACTCAAAAACTATTGACCGGATTTAAATGTAGTTTTCGCCAGTAAATAAAGTGATTCATGATGAAGGCTTAGGTATATAGTTTATCAAGTTTCTTCTATTATCAGGGCAGGAAAATGTCCGCCGGGTCTGCTAGTATTTACATATAATCGGAATGAATCATTATTATAAATAAAATATGTCATTCTATTAAAAAACTGAAAATAGAAAAAACGTGATTTCTCCTTTTCACAGTATTTTTCGTCATAACGCAACGAAACTATGACCGAGTATTATTGAATGTAATCTTTATCATCATAAGTCCTTTTTACTAAATAGTCACCGATGCTTGATGTTAAATCTTTGACTCATGTGGTATTCTTTAAATTCAGCACTCGTATATCAATGTAACCTATTAGTCCACTTTTAGATTATTTATTGTGTCCATCAGGACAACAATGGCTTTAAGGCCGACATTAGAATGCAACACGTATCATATTTATTACAAAACCCTTGCGGTTTCTTTTAATGTTTTCCCTTTAACTTCACGGTCACTATTTATCTTTATTTGTCCTGCTTTGATAAATCTCCGACTTTTATTCATTTATCTTAAGCGATCCTCAAGAAGTATGTTAGAATTATCAAATGAAGTTGCACCTTTTTCGTAGCAGGATTTAGAATCAATTTACTATAGAATAATAATATTTTTAAGAATCTGGTTTATTGCATCGGTAAATAATTTTATTGATTTCCTTTTTTGACTCACTGCAAGACCATAGACCTCTTCCCGAAGGTATATATTGGCATAGTCATCATGCCAGCCCACACTGTACTGATTATTTTAAACTCCAAGAAATTTAAAGTTCTAATTTATACCACGTGCGGCTTCCACAAGAATCTTTCTCAGTTTCAGATTTCCTGACGATGTTTTCATTCGCGTCAGCCGATAGTGCTACCAATTTAAATTAGTAAATATACGCAAATAAAAAAAAAATGTTTTACGTCCGATTTTCGAAACTGCAGACATGAAATTGACATTCCATCAACCACTCCGCTCGACCAATACGATTTAAGACAGAAGAATTTCTATTTTTATTACCTATTTCTAGATAATATAGTCGGGGTATCTCAAAATATGACCTCAGAAATTGTCTACATCGTCCCCATGCATCTATGATAGGGTGGGGGTCGATGTTACCAAAAACAAAGATTGGGGGTCCATGAGATGCAAATAATCATTGGAATAAAATCATATAAAAAGATTGTGGATTTAATTTTGTTTTCCATATACAATTGAACAAGAAAAAATACAGTGTATACATAACTGTGTAAGATATTTAAATAATGTTTCTTTCATTGAAGATATTTCTATAATGTATGTACATATATATAGTTCAAAGTATATTTGGAGTTCAGGAATCGGCAAAAAAATATCAGAGAAGAAGATATAGCAAGTGGTCTAAAACACACGAAAAGTTCAGAGACGTATATTGTAGTTATTCAAAATTACTTTTAACTGCAAGGATGGTTAAATAAACTATTGCTATTTTTCTACCGTATTTTTAAATCTAGGCATAATACTATTAAATATGAACAAGATTTGAAAATCAAGTAAGCATTATTTTGCAGCAATACTTATATTCAAGTATCAAAATATTACCTACTATTTTATCAAAAACGATAACTATATTAGATACGCCACGATTATGTGTGTTTGATAATTGGTAACTATTCAACCTACCGTACGTCATAAAGTGAATTTTGTTTGTATCGACAAAACATTTTTTATTGTTTCCAATTTATGACAAAAGATGGCGGTAATTTAAATTTACCAAAAAGGTTGTCAAGTGGCATAAGCTTAATTTTTTTATATATATTACCTATTATTTTATTTAAATTATATATTATAATATAATATGATTGTTATAATATATATATCTGTGTTACACACGTATTGGAAAAATGTTTTTTTTTTTAATTCAGTATTATTCAATTAGTATTTAATTTGTTTCATAATGGATAATTGCACCAAAAAAATGATAACAATACATTCATTCAAGGTCATTCGTTCATATGATGTATATTACCCGAAAATATTGATATTTTTTTAACATTTCTAAATATTATTCATATTTATTATTTTTTTATATATAAATAGAGATTCCCAAACAAAAATTAGATTATATGACAAATTTATGTTAAAATACTATCTTTTATATATAATATCATTAGTAAGATTTAAATTGTTTATGTCACTTATATATTACAAGCCACAATTATATATTACAAATTCTAAAGATGCTTTCTAATTACTTTTTCATAGTAACTAAGTTTTTTATTATTCTGTAAAGTATATTATGTAAGCGTTGCATAAAATCTCTTTCATTTTCACTTATATATACTCATATGACGTCTCTATTTTATTATATACATTTCTTTACCAATAAATAATAGAAAAATTCAGGCTTCACCAATTTCATTACACATAAAATGAACAAATGAAGAAAATATATAATACATTCAAAACACTTGTATCTACATGACATGCGATGCCCCTAACTTATTTACAGTATTACTATAAATTTTGTAAACATAACCTATAATGGATAAAATATATATAAAATTGTAACACTATTCATTTATAAATGTAAAGGTTACTTACGATTTTTGAACATCCAGGAAATATGCAAGGAGTCTTCATTTCACAGAAATTAATTAAATAGAGACGCAATAGTTTATTAAATAAAAAAAAACTAATCTACATATAAGATGGCTTCCTCTCGATTAAAATTACACTGTGCTACACCCATGTATACAGATAGCAGGCGATATTTTGAAGATAAGTGACGTAGGGACGTTGCGCAAGTTACGAGAGTCGGAGATATATCAGCCGACAAAAAAAAACAAGTATGTGTATTCGTTTTATATCTTTATGTATTGAGATGAGTTATCTATGTTATATTATAGTTACTCAGTAATAAAGAATAAGAGAAAACATTATAAACATAGACTTAATTTGTGTTAAAACTTAACAGCAATAATGACTTAAGTTGAACTTTTATTTTTTATTTATGCCGGATTTTTTTTGTCTGTTTTTTCAAGTAGTGGTCACGATCTGACATTTTTTTATCTCCAACACTTATGTACTGAACAGGAACGAGCATTGCTGATATTAAAATAATGGGTTTAGAAACTAATGTCTATTGCCTTCATAGTAAGAATATATATTTACTATTAACACAATTATTAGCTACATTTCTTAAGTTACCTACCTCCTACTAGCTACCAGTATTGGTTATAAAAATAAAAACAAAAACATAGTTACAACAAAAAATAAAATTTCATGTATGTCAAAATAAACTAGACAAAATTAACGATCAAATATGAAAATAGATAATGTATATGTGTTTAAATTTTACTTTGAATAAAGTTAAGTCCAAGAAGACTCTAAACCCAAAAAAAAATATACATACGATCAATATAAAAATTGTAGCTTTTTTGAATGATAAGATTTTTGTACATTTTGTTTCAATTTAGAGATACATATTAGTCCCTAATCTATATACATAAAAATATAATTATAGTTCTAATACTTTTAAACGAGCAATTTTTGTATATTTTTATATTCGTATATATTCAGGATCTCGGAAACGGCGTGATCCGTTTCCGTGAAACAGGATATGTAGTAGTATGTAGGTAGTTTCGGGGACGATAAATCGATCTAGCTAGATTTTATTTATTTTAATTAAACGATTAATTTTATTGTTATAATTATAAGAGAGCTATTTTTGTTAATATTTGTTTTATGTGAAAAATGCTAATTTTGTGAGGCAAACCTAACAGTTCATTTTCATTTAAAAATATTTTTTAAAGAACCGAGCTAGGCTCGGTCGCCCAGGTACTGTATATAATAGAAGTAATACTAACTACTGTCTCACCTCTCATTACTTGGACCAAACGTTAATCGCCCGGTACCATATGTCAAACGAGTTTCAAATTTAGTAGGGATACATGACAACATAGTGTACACAATGAAAATAAATGAAAAAATGTATTATGTCATAAGAAAATCTATTACTTTCCACCGCAGTATACACTAATTTTACATAGACTTGACTTCAGTCCTAATTTTACTCTGTCCTAGTTTAACGTTTTTATCTGTTTGGTTTATTGCTTTGCTTTGGTTTAAGGAATTTTTTATTACTTGATGACTTTACAGAAGAACTACCGTTTCTAAAGTGTTATAGGATAGAACATCGGAGAATTGCAGTTAAGATTTGCTACCCAAGTGTTTGTTTAAAGTCTCCCGACCTTGCCAAATTTGGCAAGAACCTATTAAAACCGATTTAACTATTCTCTCCAATAAGGAACCTATATCTTGAAAGGTCATCATTTATGGGGGAGTAATATAGGGTTCATCTCTTCCAATACTACTTTATATAATTGACCACATGTCCATTTTTTTTTAAATTCTCTTTTTTATTTAATCTTAGTCATTTTAACAAAAAAAAAAAAAACGTTTAGAAGCAAAATGTACGTGACCTATTATTAATTATGAAAGAAACGCTCATTCTGTTTTCTTGTATTAAAATGGTTTTACTCATTTCCTGGTCTTATATAATGAAGTTCAAAGAGTAATAAAACCCTAAGAGTCAATCACAGATACGTGGATTCTTTGTTATATCTACATAACGCTAAAACATTCTTGTATTAAAGACAAAATTTTAGTTTTTCTTTATTACTCTATTTCGAATTACAAAATAATACGTCAATCTAGATATTTTAAGTCTATTTCGAGTCTGCATTTTATCATGTACGTGTAGAAAATTTACTGATAACGTCAATCATACTCTAGATTACAAGGAAATGTCTGAGAAAGTTGTATAATCAATAAGCCTACTATAGTATGTTGATATTTGAAGTACGTAAAGTTTGAAAAACGGCATTTGAAAGAATCTGAACAGTCTGAGGAGCAGTCGATTACAGATAATGGAGTAACGTGGTATCAGTAACGAATGAAAATGTAAGAAATAGATTCCGTTGCTGTATATATTATATGAATACGAAACTAAAATATGAAACTGTTTGACATGACTGTCATTTATTTAAACCGGTATATTTTTTTTTTTTTTACGTGGTGAAATCCCTTGTGGATATACCCACCCTCCCGGGGGAGAGGATGGGTTATGTCCGACTTGCACGGACTAAAACCCCACGGTATACCAACAGACCGTAGTGTTGGGGCGGCAAGGGATCGTGCTAAGCTATTCCCCTTAGATAGCCGCCCCAACGGTCCGCCCGGCGGAAGGTGGCCGCCGAGCTCCTACCTATAGAGAGGCAGCTGGGTACACACCAGCTGCCTCCCCTCGTCCGCCGGACCTGTGCAATGAGGGGATGAGCCTCCCGACTACATTCCCTCAGGTCCGGCTACGGTGGCAGAAGGAGTTGGGCAAAATGCCGCCTCCTCCTGCCGGTCGTCCGTTGGCGAAGACGGCCGCTGAGGGGGTCCGCCTCGCGGGCCCTCTCCGCCGCCTCCTTTTGCGAGATGACTTCCTCGCAAAAGGAGGCCACTACTCGCCACGCCTGCTCGCTGCCGAGCATGGACGAAACCACGCTCGGCAGCGATAAATCCTCCCCCACCACCGCCGCCAGAGTGCGGCGCTCCACCTCCCACGCAACACACTCAGAGAGAGTGTGCTGCGCGGTATCCTCCTCAGCGCCGCACTCATGGTAGGCGGTGGTCGGCTCCCTACGAGCGAACGAGCGATCCGGTGCAGGTACCATCCGAAACAGCCGTGTCCGGTGAGTACCTGCACCATCCTGAACGTCAGGGAGCCCCACTCCCTCCCAAGCCACTCTCGCAGGACCGGGCAGACGGCGTTGACGGTGTACGTTCCGTAGCACGCGTCCGCCAGGTCCTGCATCCACCGCTCTACCGCTCCCTCCCGCAACTCCCGTCTCTTATACTCTATCTCCCTGGGAGTCGGAGGAAACTGGTATATGCTGTAAATAATACTAGATGTACGCCTTTTTTTTTCGATCTGACTACGCTATTAACTCAGCAAGGTCTTAACAGCTTCACCGGACTACAAGATGTACGCCGAAGCTTCTAATTACTAAATTAACAGTAATTAATCAGCTTTTAATACATTTTTCTAATAGTGTAATAGCAATTTAAAGATTAGTGCATTCAAACAAACAATCACTTTAATATATTGATATAAATTGTGGTATTATTAGTAATATTATAACTTCTTTGTATTTACGTGAATTACGTAGTTGGCCGTCAGTGGGAGGTTTTTGAAAACAAAGGCGATTTTTTGTCCTTTAGTAAACTTATAATATAATGAATTGTTACAGAATTCAACTTTAAACTAGCAAGTGAATCTCTGAGCTCAAGCGATAGAGCGAGATTGTCCTTTTGTGACTTCTTTATTGTCCCACGAAGTGTACATTCCACATGGTCAGCACTTATGATGGGAACTTGCACTGTAATTCGAGTGCGCGTTACCTGGTTCTAGGTATTGGAGTATATTATATAGGTAGTACAGTAAGTAACACGTGCTATTTTGACGATACAATAATAATCTAATAGAAAATTGTTTAAGAAAAATAAACTTGTGTAATATAATATTCGTCTCATCAACAAAATTATCTATTAAATTCAGACAGTCTCTTATATACTATATAAAGGAACAGTTCCCCTGAAGTAATCAAATTTCTTCAATCACACAATTCGCGGATGTAACGCATAAATGTACGTTAGCACGTCATGATAGACAGAGATAGGTGTAAATAAGCGCGAGTTAAACAGAGACAGATATAACAGTAACCGTTTTATTATCAAAATAATCTTCGGGTCATAACGTTGAGAGTTTTCAGGAATTCGGTGTATCGTACGTACGTTTATGTTGTGAGGCCGTAAATGGAAATTGGGATTATTCAAACTAAAGATATATTTTTATTTGTAGATACTCGTATAGCGTAAATTACTCGTGTCTCTCTTTATGATAGAAGTAGGCAACCTAATGTCTGAGTAACGATTCCAAAGTTTCACGGTAAGATAAGACTTTACGAATTTTTAATAGTTAATTAATTTTGTAGAGGGTAGAGCCACGCTGAACCTGTTACTGGTTTCAGCATGTATGGGTCGGCTCGCCCGGGGTACTACCACCCGATCCACAGAAAACTGACGTGAAGTAACAGTGCTTGCATTGTTGCGTTTCGTTCGGTCAGTGAGAGCGCTTGAGGATCACCTCCTTTCCTGCTCCCCTACCTTTCCCCTTCCTCCATCCCTCCTCTAAACAAAGGCTGGCAACGCACTCGCGACTTCTCTGGTGTTGCTGGTGTCTGGGTGGTGGTGATAACATCAGGTGACCCACCTGTTCGTTTCCCTCCTATGATACAAAAAAAAATTATTATATGGAATTTTTATTAGTTCTATTATACGGATCCGAGTTCTGGACTACGAAAGTGTCGCATGGTAAAAGATTACATGTGCCAGAGATGCGAATGTTAAGATAGATTTGTGGTGTAATTAGAATAGATAAAATTAAGAATGAGTATGTCAGAGGAAGTTCGAAATTAGCACCGGTGACAATTGCGTTGAACGCAATGATATTTATATAGAACTACCAAGTTTCGAGGAAGGTTTCCCATATTATGCTCCTTCCCTCAGAAGCTAAGCAATTAATATACAAGGTATACGTCAGAAACAACGCTATAAGCAAGAACAAACTAATAATGCAGGCACAAAACACGCGATATGACGCGACTAGTAAAATTACAGATATCCAGTATATTTAAAATAGCGGACATATCAGGCCTATTCATAAATTACAGTCTTGTTTTTAGATTTTTTTTCTCCGTCAGTTAGTTTTCATAATATTTTAAAATATGATTTTAGTGTAAGATTTCGCTTTAGAATTTAATTTCTGGGGAGAGGGTTAGGGAAGGGAGAGAGGGTAGGGGAGAGAGGAGGAGGGGAGGGAGGGGAAGAAGAGGACGGGAGGGGAATGGAGGGAGAAGAGTAAGAGGAGGGGGAAGGGAAGGTGGTCCTCCGGCGCTTTCAGTGACCGAATGAAACGCAACAATGTAAGCACTGTTACTCCACCTCGGTTTTATGTGCGAGGGTGGTATTCTTACTGAAACCAGTAATAGCTTCAGCGTGGCTCTACCATCTTAAATCTTATCTGTCATCATCATCATCAGCCTACAAGAGACCCACTGCAGGGCCATAGAACTCTTTCCGAAGGAACGTATGAGCGTAATCACCACTTCAGCCCACTGTGCTTACCATCAGACATAGTGCAGTCATTTTGCCGTGCTACAATAAAAAAAAAAGTCGTATTGGCGATTTCAAACTCTGAGAAATCCACAGTTCTATATTTTTCCACATACAGTAGTAATACTACAAGAACATTTTTCAGGTTCAGGTTTTCTCACAAAGTTTTCTTTCACCGTCAGCCGATACTGTTACCAATTTAAATTAGCAAATGCATGCGAAAATTCCGAAAAAATCGTTGGTACATCCCGAGGTTGGAACCTGCGGACATCGAAATATTAGTCCACAGGTCAAACCACTAGTCCACCACGACTTTAATCTTATCTGTAACATAGGTGAATATTTAGTTTTATTAAAGTTTAATTTATTGTTGGAACATACCGTCGTTGTTTCTAAATATGAATACATTTATATTCAATCACAAAGCACTACTATTAATATCTTTACAAATATATTTTGTCTTGTTGACAACCAATAAAAATAGATAGATAAATATATTCATTATTTTATGGTCTTAAACCAATATTAAGAAGAGAAGGTATGGTATTTTATTTATAAAAGAACATACTTAAAAATTGTTAACATATTTTAAAAATTCTTCGATCTACTTAACGTTACACTACCTGCCAGTTATATGGACTGTAGTTTGTTTCCACTAAAAGCTATTGTATGATGTATTGGAAATATATGTTAAAAAAATGTACCCGAACGAGTTCTTCTCGATAACTGGGTTGTTTTCCGAATCGATGGTAGTTTTTGACGTTCATAAGTGCCTTATTAGGGCCTAAACTGAGTGAAGTATTTTTGAGTTTGATTTTGAAAGTAGTTCGGTGAAGCTGTAAAGCCTTGCAAGGCCAACAGCGTAGTCAGTGCGAAACAAAATGATTTTGAAAATTAGTATTAAAGTACGTAAAACCGTAAGTAAAATTTAATATTTTTTGTAAAAGCAATGTTTCAAGAAGAGACTCCCGTGCTGTAACTAGATGGTCATGACTTTTTAAAATAATTTCCTTCGAGCTTGATTTTGTCGTCCATTATTTTTCATTCAGTATTTTAGCATTTTCTCTTGACATTGATATTTATGGATTCGCCTCTGTCGAGACGAGTCCACGCAATTGCTTTACATATTTTATAGGGTCCAAGGTCACGGAAGACCCTTCAAATCGATCGGGACACCATTATCTCTGCTTCACATCCACGTTCTAAGACAGGGCCATAAAAACAAAAATAATAGATTTTTTTTCACAATGTTAAGAAAATACGGTATCAATTTCGGCATTGGTTTCTCGTCGCGATCGCGTTGTACATGAGGGTGGTCCTTAGTAGAGGTTTTTTTTAATTTATTTAACTCCAGGGGTTTAAACGGTTTTGAATTGATAAAAAAAATATGAAAATTTTATTTTTAATATTAATTGTAAGATAGCCCGCATTCTGATCTGAGTCTTTTATGGAAATAACATAAAAAAAAAACAATATATTTACAAATGGATTTATAATAATCAGTAATACATATTTTTATAGAGAATTTAACGCTGTACAAAAAAGGTAACATTCTTGCTTTATGTCTATCGACTTCAAAGTTATTCGAGCTCAAAGTTTAATTTTTATATAATTATCAATATTATACACTAAAATTATAAAGCTAAAGAGTTTGTTTGTTTGTTTGGTTGAACGCGCTAATCTCAAGAACTACCAGTCCGATTTGAAAGTTTCTTTTAGTGTTAGATAGCTCATTTATCGAGGATGGCTATAGGCTACATATCATCACGTTAAATCCAATAGGAGCGGAGCACTAATGAAGAATATCTCAAAATCGGGCTAGTTTTAGAGCATCCGCTGCGTGTCATTGTCAGTATTATCTTTGCGTTACCATGGTAACATGATAACATTCTATCGGAAATAATATCAGGGTTAATTTTGTGTTCCTGTTCAAAAGTTTATTCTAAGTTATTTTTAATTCTAGTTTTTGATTATAAGTAGTACGTTGCTATCGCAAACATTTTTAAAGTCTATTTTGTGCTGCTATTCTAAAAGGTTAGTAGTAATAATATTCGTCCATCAATATAGGTGAAAGAATTAATCCATAATGCCAATTCTGAAGTTGTCAATATACGTAGTTCTTATGTATTCTCTACCCAGTTTTCTTCTGTCTAAGTTAATATAAAGGTATAAGCGCCAAATCTTCTAAATAATATTTCGTAAATTTTATCTTCTTAATTTTCAAGACCACAGAATACATGCGCCGTGGTATTATTTTTCATTCATTTCACTTATACACAATAAACAAACCATATTACATAAAACGCCGCCAATTTAACACAATATAGAGTCAAATAACACAAGATTATGAATAAAATATAAAATCCCCTACATGCCAGACTGAAATCCCGCTAAAAACTCCTCAAAAAGTTTATTCTACGTTAGTATTGTTCCCAATATTTGGTTTGTGAATAAATACTTTTTGATGAATACACATATCTGGAGTGCTACAAATATAAACTTTTTTTTTCTGTCGATATGTCTGTTTGTTTATTTATTCCGGGTAATCTCCGAAACGGCTGAACCTATTTAAACGGGTTTTTTTCTTAGAAATTACTACGCTATTGACCTAGCAAGGTCTTAACAGCTTCAATGGACTACAAGTAATATTTGAATGGGATTTTTATGGGCAAATAACTAACTAATTAGCTGTTTTATTATAAGCTAGCGGGTTCAGCAGACGATACCCGCCCTGATAATAAGACAAACTATATCTAAACCTTGCCCAAGAATCATTTTATATATCGGTAAAAACGGCATGAAGATGCGTTTTTGATCTTATCGCAAACAGACATATAGACAGACGTGGAACACGACTTTGTTGACACTATGTTGTAATGAACTCTTATCCGTACATTCGTATGTATGGAATTGACCAAAAATATGTTGTTTACTGTAAACATGGGCGTGTGACGTACATTGTACTGGACTCCAAGAATAAATATAATTAAAAGTCATATGTATGTATGTGATTTAAATTATAGCAAGGTATATTAATAACTTGATTATATCAACAATATGGACATATTATATCTATATAATAAAAGATTTAACACATATTGTTCGATAATGTATTAATGTATAGCTTAATATTTTCATTACTTTCTTATATAGTGTAAGTGAGCACTGAGGGTGATACATAGATAGTAGTTTAAAGTTCCAGCTATGTGGCTTATGATAAATCCCATCCCATTCGATACACTATTAGTATTCACATATATAATGTACATGTTACCTGTTACTGTAGATGATATGCGTGTCATACTTACAAATATTTTTGAAAGAGTATTATTGAAATTTACACATTTAATAACAATTTTAAATTTATTTAATATATTTAAAAAACGCATGCGAAGCAGCGGGTAACATCTAGTCAAGTATATTTATAGAATATATTTTTTTTGGTATATCATAAGAAGTAAAAGAACAGGTAGGCCACCTTATGTTAAGTGATTACCATCGTCCAGAGACACCAGCAACACCAGAGGAGTTATAAATGTGTTGCCATACTGATTTGATGGAGAAGGGGGAGGGGAAAGGGCAGAGGGAGGGAAGAAGAGTAGGAGAGGTAGGCAACAATGCAAGCACTTTTACTTCACGTCGGTGTTTCTGAGGATCGGGTGGTACTACCGCGAGCGAGTCGACGCATTTTTTTTTTATATCATAGGAGGCAAACCAACAGATGGGTCACCTGACGTTAAGTGATCGCCTCCGTCCATAGATACTTGAAACACCAGGGGTGTCGCAAGTGCGTTGCCAACCTGTATTTGGGAGGAGGGTGGGGGAGGGGCAGGAAGGGAAGAAGGAAGGGGAAGGGGAGGGTAGGTGGGTGTCCAGCTCTCTCACTGACCGAACGAAACGCAACAATGCAAGCGCTGTTACTTCACGTCGGTTTTCTGTGAGAGAGTGGTGCTTCCCCGGACGAGCCGACCCATTCGTGCTGAAAACAATAACAGCTTCAGCTTGGGTCTACCACCTACTATTGTTGTGGAAAATATATTCCATTTTTATTGTATTTTTATCAATTCGGAATTCAAATACTGTTATATTTTTTAAACAATTGAAAACAACACTAGATATTTCCAGAACAGTTATCTCAGAATTACGACCCGAACATTGTTGGAATTTATATTATTATGAAATAGAACATTTGGATAGTTTTATGTATAATCTATTACCATCTGTATGATAAATCTGTGGGGTATTTTTTACATATATTTTATTCCAACTTTGTACTGAACAACTATTGTATAGGCTAAGCTAAGGCTTTATATATGGAGAAGATTCAAACATGAATTAAAAAGATTCAAACATGAATTAAAAAGAAACTGTTAATTTCTCTGAATGTAATTCAAAACCGGCTTAACCATTTTTAATAATACTCATTCTATTATATTTTACAAACATAGAAAAATATATATTTCATCGATTATATGTAAATTTGACGATAAAACAAGGAAATGTCTTCTTAAAAAAAAAAAACATACAGTCGAATTGATAACCTCCTCCTTTTTTTGAAGTCGGTTAAAAATGTAGACTTTTATTTATCAATTAATTGAAATTTTGTGAAAACATTAACAAAAGAAATAGATGTAAAATTACGAATGAATTATTATGTAATAAACATGTACAAAGCCACGGACGCAACTAAATATCTATTGTTTTAATATATTATTGTTTCGTGGCCATACAATGTCAATTTCAAATGCTGAGAATATTATATCCATTATCAGATGTGGTTCTATTGAAATGAAGTCATTTTACTTAAATAGAAGAAATGAATGAAATTGTATGTATTTGAATAATTTTACATAGTTTTATATCGTTTACATATTTTTTTTGTAATTGGAAACAGTATTCGTTATTAAATTATTTAGAAACGCTAAAACTCTAAAAGATATGAGGTTTTATAACATCTAAATTTGTTCTTATTCACTTGGCCCTTATTAAACATTTTTTTTATTTCAAAAAAAATATTGTCGCATTATTGTGTTTAGTCGCATCAGTAAAAAACAAAAAAAGTAACAAATAATTAGTTATTTCGATGCTATTGTAACCAATATTGTATTAATTTTTATTCGATTAAGTATTATAAAATTTGTTGAAAAAATACCTTGAACGAATTTGATTATGAGAAGAAATCTATGAATAAACTTTGACTTGCTATTTCAAATTCGCGGCGCTTATTTTTCATTTAAAGGCATTATTACCATCGACGTTCACATATCTAATAAGATTTATCTTTAGACCTGGCTTAATATGAAGAATTTGTCGCTGTTATGTTTGCACATTTTGGAACGCCATGTTTTAAAAGTCATCGTGATGTTTTTATCATGATATCGATTATGGTACTTTTTTTTATGTGCCGATTCCGGAATACGAATGAGTAGTAAAATTGGTTCATTGAATTGCTATATCCAACCATCTTGATATAATATTATCTTGAAATATCAATAGCAGGTTAACTGGCATTAGTAAAGTTTACTGTGAAATATAAAAAAAAACATGAAAGTGGAATTAATATAGTAAAGTTATTTATAGAAAGAAAATATACCTTCGACCTATGTTAAATTTAAATTGATAGACCAGCTGATATGTTAATTAAAATATAAAAAAAACATGAAAGTGTAATTAATATAGTAAGGTTATTTATAGAAAGAAAATATACTTTCGACCTATGTTAAATTTAAATTGATAGACCAGCTGATATGTTCATTGAAATATAAAAAAAAAACCATGAAAGTGTAATTAATATAGTAAGGTTATTTATAGAAAGAAAATATACCTTCGAAAAAATATAAAAAAACCATGAAAGTGTAATTAATATAGTAAGGTTATTTATAGAAAGAAAATATACCTTCGACCTATGTTAAATTTAAATCGTTAAATCAACTGATATGTTCATTTATTCTGCACGCGAACTACAACCAAGACTCTCAACAATGTAGTGCTTTAATAACACGGGTCGTGTAATTTGGTTCCCATCAAGCAATAATGACCATCTTGCGCCTGTAACACGAGCCACGATATATCAGTTTTGCTTAACTAACTCTATTGTTGGAGCCATTTTGTACGAGGTTAATTAAATAGCTCCTCACTTGATAAACGACTTAGGTTTCACACTGAAAATATTAATATTGATCTACATTTAAGTTGATTTACCTTAAGAAACATATTTCAATTGCATTCTCTTTGATGAATTAATCTTAAATGTACTAGTGATAAAAACTGATTATATCTTAAAATACTATTGATTCGTGTATCGGATTTTAGGTAATTCTTAGCCTTCAGAAATTTCGTTCAGTTAGTGAGAGCGTAGGATACCCACCTCTACTCTCACTCCTCCAAACACAAGCTAACAAGACACTTGTGACTTCCTTGATGTTACTAGTGTCTATGGACGGTGGTGATAACTTAGCATCAGGTGACTCACCTGCTCATTTGCCTCCTAGGATATAAAAAAATAAAGATTCATACTCGTATTGAAATTGAAAATTGAAATATTGTCAATATCAAAAAAACGTTCAAACTTATCAAGTACTAGCCTCTGCCCGCGACTTCGTTCGCGTGGAATAGATATACTAACACTAACACGCAGTAGTTCTCAAAAGGAAAAAACATCCCGATTTTGAAACATTTTTCATCTGTGCCCCGCTCTTATTGGTCTTAGCGTGATGATATATAGCCTATAACCATTCTCGATGAATGAGCTATATAACACTGAAAGAATTATTCAAATCGGACCAGTAGTTCCTGAGATTACCCCCTACAACGTCACAAACACACAAACGTTACCTCTTTATAATATTAGTATAGATAATGTTACTACAATGTAAGAATATAAGGTAATTGAAGATACCTTAAGAGGTATTTACAAAATGGATTTCTTTATAAATATTTTGAAAATTTTAATGACATAGAACCAACGTCGATGGAGGAATACTAATGGTAGAGGAAATTACGTTCCCATAAAAATACTCACCAAATCAGCAAATTCATTAATATCCAACGTCGTAGACAAATATGAATGATTTGATGACTTACGATGCCAGAAGCGTTAGCCGGCACTCCTTATAATGTACACATATTCTGTATGAATTCTTCCCTTTCAGTGTATCAACAGTCTTAATCGTGCCCATGTGTTCATCGTAATCACAAAACCATCCGAAAGGGCTCTACTTGTTTTATTTAACAAATGCATACTCACGATGACTACGAAATTTTAACAGTTTCTCATTAGCTAAATGTCTAAAGGAGGTGAAATGTTTAACCAAATGATTGATTGCAAAGCCTTTGTATGATATTAAAATTATCTTCCTTGTATATAGGTTGGCGGAGTAACCACAATTATCCAGCAACAAAGCGTTCCGAACAAAAGAATCGGTCGGGGTTTACGGAAAAAGAATTGACGTAAAGAATTTTTATCCTGTTATATGCTTTAAAAATAAAGGGATTTATTTTTGTGGAATGGATTTTCTTGACACGCATTTGTGATATATTTTTCTACCATAAATAAGCATGCATTTTCCTTTTAGACCTTAGTAATTTTAAAAAGCTAACACTGCGAAAGTACTCCTTAAAACAATTGGAAAATTCAGTTAAACCAAATAATGCTAACAGATTCCTTACGCGTTTGGAATAAAATTTAGGTAAGAGAGAATGGGAGTAATAAATTATTGAATTCTCAAAGGTTTCATTATAGCTTTAGTTACTCTGCGTAAATATAATTTTGTATTCAGACTTTTCTCTGGAATCGAAAGAATATCTATGTATCTCAGTATTACAGAGTTATAGACTTCCTCCCGAAGAAAGGTATGGGCTAAATCATCACGCCAATCCAAGATATCTTGGCAATAGCGCTAAGAGGATATTTCTCAGGTTTTCGTGATGTTTTTTCTGCAGTCAGCCAAGAGTGTTACCAATTTAAATTAGTAAATGTAGGCGAATTTCGCAGAATTCATTGGTACATGTTGGGCTTTGCACCTGCAAATTTCGAACTGACATACGACTAATGCAACCACTCGACCACCACAAGTTTTTTCAAAACTCAAAGATTATAAAACTATTAGCAACGAGTGTGGTAAGGTAGACGACATCCACCATTTCTTGGAGGAGTGTAAAAAACATCAAATTGATAGGAGGTCTTTTAATAAAGAATATAAATATTAATATCAGAGATGTGGTTGTATATCACAGCATTCTGGCAGAACCGACAAAAACTAATGTTGTACAAAACTATGTAGCATATTTAGGTTTAGTAGTTAGTATATGTGTGTTTTTACATTTAAGAATGTTTGTTGTATATAGATATAAGTTACGATGGGACTGACATGTCTAAAGTGATAAAAGTCCCTAAAGAAAATAAAGAGAAAAAAAAACTACTAAACTCGATTTTATACATGGGTACTTCTATGTTACTTAATTGTATTCTTCAAATAAAATTCGTGAATTATGAATTTCGAGTGCATAGAATTTTATCTAAAGTCCCTTGCAAAATACGTTCTATTTCAGACAACAATGACGTAATCACGTTATCTATTCTTGAAAGTAACAATGATAAGACAAACCGGCGTTTATCAAATGATTGATAGATGGCACCATTTACGAAATTAGCTCTCAATGAAGAGTTCAGCGTTCGTTGACTGCGGTGACTTTGTATTTTGTCGATTGATACGATTTTAACAATTGCCTGCTTGAATTTACAGGTGGAAAATAAATAGCTAGTGTTACAAGTGCGTAACTTCAATATACTGTTTAGAAACTTTTTAAACTGTTTTAAATTTGTAGTCTTTGCTTGGGATGGAGTATACCCCTTATTATATTAGTCAAATCAGCTTGCAAGGTACCTATTGTTTTTTTTACTATTTCTTGTTATACTTCTAAAACAATTGACGTAAATCGGTAAGTTTGAATAGTTTTTAATGCGTCGATGTTTCAATAGTTAGCGTGTTGAGACACAGAGTCGGAAGATATAGATTCAGCTACTTGGGAATATGCTGGAACTATCGGTGAAGGCGAATATCCTGCTGAAATCATAGGTATTGTGATACGGCTTTTCTAAGCCCCTTTGGCTAACTATCAGCCTCAAGTTGAAAATCAAGTGCCAAGAACCTATAAGTAGGTCTCCGGGAGCCGCAAATGAGGGTCAGCCCCTTCTTTATGTTTAACACGTTTACCATCTTAGACCACAACATCGTAATTTATCATTAATGAGGCCGCGATCAAAGGTTAAATTTCGATAAGACATTTTCTATTCATTTCAATTTCTTATATCACAGGCTTAGTTCAGACTTATAACTCTGATAAAAGACCAGAAGAAATGTACAAATATGGCTGGCAGTTTCAGAGGTTCTCGCTTTTAACTTTCCTATACCAATGCGTTAATCTGTAAGAGCGATGACATAGGCTTGACTCGTTTCTTTTAAACACAAAAGTCTGGCGTTTTGAACGTCTTTGTAATTACATAGGTCATGGATTACTTCAAATGAATACAGCATGAATATCCGTGGATACATTACACTTACCTGTACACGACGCAAATCGGTCCGTTAGACCAACACGCAGATATAGGTAGGTAAACCAAAAACATTTATTGAGTCCTATTATATAATTTTGAAAAAAAATAAATCATCCATTAATAGATGAATCGATTTATTAATATTGGTTAATACTGGTGATTTTCTAATTTATCTACAGTATCCATCTTGTCAAGTTAATGAACTATTAATGAAATTTGCTCTATAGGAAGCCTTATTATTTCATTATTGTGATGCAAAAGCGCTGACAATAGCGTTATTAAGATTAAATAGAATAGAATTTCCTTAAGATGTAACAAGCGCATTATGTTTTAATTGGATCGGTAATATTTTCTAGAAACATGTTTATAGGAATACGAAACTCTTTTATAACATTGTTATATCATTATGTTTCCCAAATACTTAAAACGTTTGGAATATCAATATTATGTTATCAGAATAGAATATTGGCAAGGACTTTACAAATTTATTATTACTTGTCAACGAGAAATTAACAAGCCTACATAAAGTCTCTTTAGATAAAACTCCCAGAATACTGTAGCTTCATTTACTGTTAAAATTAACCCATCATTTGGGATCTAAAATATAGAAGTACGTAGTGTAATTTATATATAGTGCTATGTTAGTAGGTGAATCAAATTCCGTTTGCGTTATAAGGAATTCATTTTGTACTTTTATAGATAAAAATTAAACAGACTCACTATTATATAATTACACTACCGTTACAAGTAAACTTTGTTTGCAATCCTTTTAAAGATCCACTGCCTTGTTTCTCTTCAAATTCACTTCAATATCTATAATAGACATTCGCTTGAACGTACCAGGGTGCTTATACTTCTTATCAAACAGGAGTATGGAAAACTCTCAATGCTGACGTCATTATTCGAATGATTCGACAACATTCGAGACGGGCTATTTTTAGAAACCAAATGTTTTGGTTTCCGTTATCAATGCATCATTCTTTGTTAAATAAATTTAATGTGCCTGTTGTTTATCCGGTACCAAATTCCACTTGACTTAATTGATGATCATAAAACTTTTTCTAGTAGATAAACTATCATTTTCGACTATTATATAAACTTCATATAATATAATTTCGCTTTTTCATAGCAACTAATAGTAATTTTAAAATGTAACAAAAATAATTGACAAAAAGAGTATAGGAGTTTAGAGTTTAGCTTAAAGAACAATTAATCAAGATAATACAAAAAAATCTTATAAAACCATCCTCACGACTACAAAATCGTGTCCTCGGCATCTAATATGACGTCATATAACATCTAATATCTTAAATATGATGACACAATTTACCGCATACCCCTTTAATTCCAAACTAAACATAGAACTACATTAATTAACCAATTGATATACCTACACATAGAAATGATAATCTATACTAATATTAGAAAGAGGTAATAAAGTTTGCGAGTTTGTGACTTTGTAGGAAGTAATCTCAGGAACTACTGGTCCGATTTGAAAAGTTCTTTCAATGTTATAAAGCTAATTTTCAGTGGAAGGTTTTAGGTTTAAGATATATCATCACGCTCAGATCAATAGGAACGGAGCACCAGTGAAGAATGTTTCAAAATCCGGGTCTTTTCTCCTCTTGAGAGTTTGCGCTGCGTGTTAGCGTTACCCCAAAGTAACTATTCTACACTGACGAAATTTACAGCAGAGGCTAGTTAAGTAAATTACTTTGTGACAACACGGTTCAATAATAGATCGTAATACCATGTTATAAGCGCCATAAATACCTTTACTTACCTACTGAATTACGATGAAGCAAAATATCGCCAAGAAGTTTTGCTCTGTCGAACAAAGTATTCTAGATCACATTTCAGTCCAAAATTATATTGAATGACATGACCTCTGCGTTTATTTATTCACATTATTTGTATTTACTTATAGTAATCAATCATGTTCAACTTACATTACATATTTATTCTAACAGTAACACAAATATAGTCTTGTAAACTGTTTGTAATACGTTATACAAAATAAAATTAATTCGAATGAGCGTCGACAAAAGATAAATGTATTGAATTGTTTTAATTTTAATATAATGGAACAGTTAAATTGTTAGAGTAATGTTAGACTCGTGGGTAATAAAATGTTGTATACCTGGTGTAAGCTTAGACAGTAGCAATATTTATGGAGGACACCCTGCATTAGATTCTAATTCTAAAACAATTAAAAAATAGGTGCTTAATATTTGACCTAATTATCTAGAAACGCACAAAAATTATACTCAATCCTCTAGGCGTCTATATTAGCACAGTGTCAATGATCATCGACTGAAGTTAAAGTGAAGGCAACCAATTAACAAAGCGTAATTTTTCGAAGTTTGAATTGAACAAACAAAAGAGTTTATTGTCCGTTTTAGTATCGAAAGTTATTAACTCTGGTTTGCCGCTCGTAGGTTTTATCACTGGCCATTCAACCTATGATCATTGAAGTAATTATCCATACTTTTGAAATTCTTAGAACAAATTGTATCTAGGATTCTCTTTGTTGTCTATTAGCCTTTGTTTTGATATTATCACTATATGTGTTAAATGTTACCATGAAGTGTCATGTTCTAGAATACTGCGAGTAACTATTAGTCTATCTATTTACCTGGTATTTTAATGCAAAAATCTTTTTTTTTTTCACAACACAACTTAATCTCATAACTTATAAACACTTTTCAAAGATCGCACTATATCAAACACCGTTATCATTATTTTATTCTCTATATGTGTGAAATTGTATTCTCTTATAAGGTTCTCCGTACCGGGAGGACAAAGTTTCGCTCGGTTGATTAACACTATTTCATTGTTACTGTTGAATCTAAGCTTAAGGTATTTGTATTCAAACAATGTCTAATAGCGCCATCTCATAGAATTTTGATGTACCTGTACAGTTTATCTTCAATCGACAATAATGCAAGTACAACAAAGATTTAATAGATGGCGCTACGTAGCATTGAATAATTAGTTATATTTCTGTTTGTTTAAATCGTGTTTTTTTTAGGAAAAAATGTATGTAGATAAACTTAAAAAGGAAAGCCGTCTCTAAATACAGAACTCGGTCCTAATAGTTAGAACAGTTTCTAAGATACACGAAATAAACTTATGTAAATATACAAGGCATTACCAATTACCACCGCAGAAAAGTATTGACA
>JACEII010000015.1:3830151-3854093 GCA_014332785.1 Antheraea mylitta
CATTACCAATTACCACCGCAGAAAAGTATTGACACTGCCGTATTGCGGTGTAAAAGGTACACTAGACTTATGAACCTAATCTTCTTGAGCTACAATCTATTAGACCATTAGACTAGTCGCAATGCAGAAAACGGTATATCTAAGTATGGTTATAAATTGCAATAATAGGCTGCCAATAATTGTTTTTTTTTCTCGAACTGACTACGCTAGGTCAAGCAAGGTTTTAACAGCTTTATCGGACTACCAAGGCGAATGCTTATGGCACTCATCCGATTTTATTTGATAACTAGCTCAAGGGTGCACGGCACATCTCGGCTTGGGCTGTTGCCTGATACGTGCAATCGCGATCTATCTGAGCTGACCTAAGCTAAGCTATTTGGATATACGTATATGAGTTGTTGGAATATATTTGTGTGCCAAGCATACATACCTCAACAACTCTTATATATATTTGGTATCGGATAGTTTTCTAAACCATTTCAGTTTGATAAGGGAAAAAATAAAACCCTTCCACTTTTATGTGTAAGCGTGTATTATGCGTGCACGTGTGTGGGGGTGATATGTGTAATGTTGTTGCAGTCATGTAAGATTTTGTGTCACTGTATCGCATGAGCAGCGCACTCAAGGGCTCCACGCCGAGGGAACGGACCTAGGCTTGAGCCGCTGCCGACTTTTTTAAATATTATACTAATTTATTCGTTTTATACGACTCAATCCTTTTAAAGCATATTCTATAATTTGTTCATTGAGCTCAGTACAAAAGCATTTATGAGTTAATCAAACACAAAAAAATGTATTTTATTCATATTTTTATGCTAAACAAAAATGCACTCTTTTGTGTAAGTCTTAAAACATTATTTCGAATACCGGAATAATAATAATAAATCGAGTAAATTTTGTAGTTTGTAATTCCGCGATTTCATTCTACGTGCATACAGCACGAGTACTATACAGGTCGTTAGAACGCTGGTAATGGTCGGAAATTACCTCGGCGGTGATTTATAGCGGGTTGCTTTGTCGAGCCCCGCAATGGACTCTTGACCCGGATAGATAGTATTTAATCTTTTTCCTAAACACCAACCCAAAGTATTAAATGTGAAGCGTTCACGGAAGACGATATACGAAGATACAGAATTCTATTGATAATGGCGATAGTATTGTTTACGTTTGGTGGGAATGTATTAAAATATATAATTTGCGGTAGGAACTTTTCGAACGGACCTTACCTGTAGTCCGGTGAAGCTGTTAAGACCTTGGTAGGTCAATAGCGTAGTCAGTTCATGAAAAAAAAATGTACCTTCCCGGGTTTTTTGATGAAATTTTAGCTGGTTTTGCGATTCCGACACAATAACAACACTGTCAAATAGTTCAGATAATGTTCGTGAAATGGTTATAAAATATATAGCTCAATAGTAGTAGTATATTTCGTTGCGTGGTCGCGTGTGTTCTCATAAGCGGTTAGACCAAGAGAGGGCAGCGTGGGCGGCGGTTTGCGTTTCGTTCTTTTTGGAGAAGGAAGGGGGTTGAATAAAACACAGAAATTAAAAATAGCGTGCGAATGTATAGATAAAATATGCGGAATAAGGAAAAGGAAATAAGACATATTAAAAATAATAGATGGCGTTACCAATGTTTGAGTATAATTTATTTAGATTTCCAACTATACCGCCTTATACTATTATAATAATCCTAAATCATTGACTTATAAATATTATAAAAAGTGGTCTCTTTTAACATCTGTCCTTGTGTATTTTCTAAACCACCCTATTATAATGCGGTGTTTTTTTTTGTGGGATTGTTTATATATTGAAAAGTCGACATTTTCTAATGGAGTCTTAAGAAAGAGTGACGTTAATCCAGAAGTTTTTTTTTTTTTTTATAGCTGCACGACAAAGTGACTGTGCTATGCCTGGTGGTAAGCATAGTACAATCCAAAAACAGCGGCAACCACCGAGAGACAGATTATCCATCACTGGTCGCCGCTGTCATGCCGGCCTGTGAAGTGAAGTGAAGTGAAGTGAAGTTTGTACTGTGACGTAATTTAAATAATGATTGCTCCAAATTGTCTAACAGCCAAGGGTGATACGACGTGAGAGTAAGAAATCATATTTATAAAAGTCAGGACTGAATTATAAATCACTTTATCGTTCTAAATCCTCTCGCTTAGAAATACTTCAAGTATAAAAATAAGTCGACATTAATGTGAGAAATATTAGAGGAAAAAAATGTAGAACAAAAACATTGTTACGCATAATATTCTTGTAAGATGCTACTTTTTATTTACATATGAATTAATTTAATAATATAGGCATATTTCCTATTTCCTTTTGATTCTAAAGCAGACGTATTCTTTACTTTCAAATGTTATTAGTGTATTTTTGTTCTTAGTAATTTTTAACATCAAGAATATGATGGTCTCATCGTAACAGAATCCAACTCACAAAGTAAGAAGCATAAACTAAGATAAAAATACAAAATGTATTAGAACTACACACCATACCTACTGGGAATATTAATTTTAAACTGAATGATAAACAAAGTACTATCCTTTTGATTTCTGCAACATTTCTCCGAGAAGTAATTGATATAGTTTATAATACCATTCTAACCACATTCGTTCCTAACAACAAATACAATAATGGTTCCACAGTAGTAAGTCCGGATAACTCATCAGTCAAGCTGCCTACTACCATCAAGTAGAAAATCTGCCTACAACCACTTATACGTGTTTTTCAGCAGTTTTATATGAGTGTCAATCCTTCTTTAGTTTTATCCTGTTACCAACTTGAACTACATCATGATTTATTATTAGATGAGATTCAGTTCAAACACCACAATATAAACTATAACAATAATCTTTTATTTGTATTCTTTATCCATATTGTCTTGGTGAAATGTCTCTAAACCTTAACCCAAAAGAAGTTCTATAGATGTCTGCTTTTACGAAAATAAAGGCAGAAGTTTCTATTCCCAAAATTAAAGAATAAGACTGAGTATAAAGTAGCCTGATAAGAACAGAAAATTGATTGCATATACTAACTCAAACAAACAGAATTTTTAAAAGCTTTTTAAATAGAGATGTGTATCTCATATGAAGGAATCCAAATGAATACTGTTTCCTTTTACGGGGGACCTTAATATCAGCAAAAATAAGGGGTAATCCCTGTTCATGCGGGCGACTAAAAAACTGGCTCAGCGTTGCTTTAGCGATCGGCGGACGCAGGTGGACAGCTGAGGCTCTATTTTTTAATGTATGATATTTTTGGATACGGTAATAATTTTTATAATACGGGTGAATGGCTAAATGGATCTAGTTTCGGACCACAATTAAGCACGTTAATTTATTTATGGTAATACTTAGAATGTACTTATGTGAAAATTGCCATATTTTTGATATTTCAAACGACAATCTAGAACATAGTAACATTAACGCAATCAATAAATCTTTATAAAACAGTATAAGATTTTTTATTTGACTAGCATTTAGCAGTATTATGTTCGGACATATCTTTGCAAATATGCGAATAAAATCCCCAAAGTTATCTTCAAATAAAGGAAAATGTGGTGTCCGTCCACGAGTTCAACAAATTCACCCGATCAATTCCAACCTCTATGTTGAAAATATATCATGAGGCTCATATCAGTGTACTGTATTACAATCCTATTGCTTTAGAAATTAAATGACTCACATGCCATCTACAAGGTATTAGTAGTACTATTTCATAAATCATTACAAATGAGTAATGTACAGTTGTGTCAAAATTTAATCATAGTCCGATATGGTACAGGGACGCATATAAGACAAGTTATATGTAGATGTGTGTGTGTGTGTGTGTGTGTGTGTGTGTGGGTGCGTGCGTGCGTGCGTGCGTGCGTGCGTGCGTGCGTGCGTGCGTGCGTGCGTGTGTGTGTGTGCGTGTGTGTGTGTGCGTGTGTGTGTGCGTGTGTGTGTGTGTTATATCCAACTGTTAACAATCTCGTCCACGTTGTAATATATAACTAAGTAACAATAATATACGATCTAGCGCCATCTAGTGTCATAGTAAAATAGATAGAATTAAAACCTCTACAACATAGATGAGCCAGCTTTCACGATCATAGTGCATAATGTATTGTATTGTAATTTATCGATGTCAAATATACCGACATTCATTTTTTATATATATATACAAAAATATAAACATTAACATTATCCTATAGGCTATATTTATTAAATAGCCATATCCGAAACTGTCCAACTGATTCATTCGCGTTCAATCCGGTCAAAACCTCTGTAATCCCCGACTTTTTCCAATTTTTATTGAAAGGGATTTATACGAAAAAAAAAATTTGCCGAGTACTTTATTAAAGGTCGTCTTTTTGGCGCAAATGCATAAATATTAATCGCCAATATGATGTTAACGTAAATTTATTTTATTTTCTCGACGTCGTATCTTAAGTTAAGCTGAACGTCTAAACCCTGAAAGCTTGTTTACACAACCATTGCAACACAACACAACTATTCTTCTTATCGATATAATAAGAATGTAAATGTACTATGTCTGCACATTTAGATTTTTTGAAAAAAAAAGGTAAAGGTGTCTTTGAATTTAATAATATATGTAGTCCGGTGAAGCTGTAAAGGCCTTGCAAGGCTAATAACGTAATCAGTTCGAAAAAAATACATTTCCATCATTTTTAGAAATGTCTGTCTATATGTCTATTTGTATGCACACGTATCACTGTCAAAGTACCACGTTCACGATAAAACCTCACAAAAATCATAAAGTATGTCCTCGAGTAACATTTAGTCTTGGTTTTATTAAAATGGGTTTACTCTATCAAAAGTTATTATAATTTTAATGGCGACGCGACTTAAGTACGAGACAAAAGTAGGTAAGTAAATAAATTTAATACTTTCAGATGATTTTATTAGTCACTCTTTATTAAATTATATTTCTTTGGGTGCGTTAGGGAAAAATGATGAGAGTAAATTCTACTATGCGCACGCACACCGTCACGAAAAACCAACACCCTGAAGTTGTTACGATGCACGAGCACACCGTCACGAAAACAGACACCGTGAAGTTAGCTACAGTTAACATTTTGTTTCTTTGTATTTGTTGTTTGTATTTCTTTGTATTATAACTTTCAATGTAATTAAATGCCTTTTTTCTATCGTAAGTGTCGTTTTTTCTACAAACGTAGAATACCCGCGAAATGCGAAATATATATTTTTTTTGTATTATCAAAAATTTTAAAAAGAAGATAAAATAGTTAGAAAAAAATAGACAAATAGAATTAAATTTTAAAGATTTTTATCTTGTTACGCCAAAGAAGTATAACTTCTAACGTGTGTACATAAGTACACACGCGTGCGTCGTTGGCACAGCTAGTTAATTAGAAAAGGCCCTAGGACCATGCTTTGCTTTCATCACAACGTTATCCTTCACCAGCTTCGACTCAGTTGCAAGGATTCGAACCTACGTCTATTGGCACTGTGTCCGAACACGCTATCAACTAAGTCATCATCTCTTATAAATTTTCCGTTTTAAATACTATGCACACTGCAGTTATGTAATACATTGAACGAGTTTGAGACAATTTGGACAATATAAAACACATTTAGGAACCGATCCATAAAAATCATATTGAGTTTACAACAATGTTATAAAACAATTAAAAAGTTGAAGTTATGGTTTACATATTAATAATCATCATCATATGTCATCTCAGTATTCACAACTTTTCACACAACCCACCCTTTTCGGTCTTCCTCTATTCCTAAATACATTTAATACTCAAATGTTTTACATACTAATTATGTTAATAGCAAATTTTTATCTTACGAACATAATGAAATTAAGTTCAAAATATTTAGTTCATCACAGAAAATTATTCATTTGAGGGCTTAGTAAAATAATATCGCGAATATTACTACCTGAAAAGTTAAATAAGCGGTTCTACTCGGTAAAGCTGGATTCATTTGAAATAATTATTGGAGTACGAAATAAACGATTTACTTTGAAATTGAGAGCTAAATGAGAGATGCAATCGCTGGATTTGAAATAACGAGAACATACACAGATATAATTCAACGTATTCAAAGTATTCAACGTAATTTCCATACTTTTTCATGCATTTCTTACGCTACAATAACTACTATAATATTACTAAAATGTTTTCTTATTAATAATTCCTTAATAATACCAACGGGGAGTGGAAAAGCAAAACACATTGTGCCGACCATACTCAGATGGAATCTCTCTCTCTCTCTCTCTTGGGATCCTATGACTCCAAACTGCCGGGGCAGAGGACAGACACAATGCTTCTCCATCTAGATCTATCGATGGCTTGACGCTTCACCTCACTCCAAGTAAGCTCAATTTTCTTGGGCTCCGCGAGCACAGATCTTCGCCAGGTCTGTCTAGGTTGACTACGTGTACGCCTGCCTTGGGGATTCCAGACCAATGCCTTCAATTCAAACAAATAAAATTCAAACGATCTCCATAAAAATTAGTATAAATATTTGCTTAGACATTGGAACCCTTTGAATATTTTCACAGTAGCCATGTTACTGTAATTCAACTATTTTTATAACAAATGATTTTACAAAAATTATAATAGCAAAGAATAATAAAGAACGCATAAAGGGTCGTGGGCTTAACTAGTTGGACAGTTTTTTAGATAATCTCATAGATACGTTATTCTGATAAAATTTTGTAAACGAAAATCTTATCATTTTAATAACAATAAGAAATAAATAAACATTCAAATAGTTTCTTTATTTTACAATATTTAAAATTTTCAAATATCTGTTAAATTTCAATTTCAATATACATTAACATTTAATAGATTTAACGAGTATAACAAATTATGAATGCTTTGTTCGTTTCTTGATATATTTCGTAATCGTTTATTAAAAACTTAATAATAAATATTGCTAGGACAAACCATTGTAAAATATGTTCGCATAACAACCAGATGTGGTTCCCTAAATGGGTAACAAATTGGGTCACGAGTCCACCGCCGTGGCATGGTCCCCATTTTATATACGGAATGTTTCATTTCCAATATAATTATGAAATAAATTTAAATATTACATTTTTCAACAAAATTTTAAAAATACTATTTTCGAAATATGTGTAAATGGATTGTGGTCGTTACAAGATTAATTTGCAATACATATTTGTTCATTTTAACTTTTATATCTTGCAGCTACACAGCAATCAACAGTGTCAGCCGTCAAGTGACGACAAGTTCAATCTTCTGGCAACGACGGGTTCAATTGTTGACAGACGACGAGTTGAAACCCCTTTTTTGTTATTTCAGTTACTAACAATTCCATCTATTTATTGTTTTTTTTTTTTTCAAATTTAACTTTTGCAGAAATACGTCATGCAAATAAAATTAACTATTTTTGTTGAATGTCGTTTTTATTGCAAGCTTTTTTTTTTGAAATGGAAACGCTGTTTACATGGAAAGGTCTTTTTACAGCTTTACCGAAAATTATTGTTATTGCAAGCAATTCCAGATGGAAGGTCAAAGTAACGTCCACTTAAGTACCTAACGAAGTGTCATAGATAATGACTTTAAAAAAGATTTTTAAATTTATAGCTTACTTCTTCTTGTAGGAGAAGAATTACGTTGAGAATTATAAGACAAGAGGTACTTAACATGTTCAATGACTTTTCAATAGCTTAGTTCAATACGCAATGCAAGGTAATAGCCGAGACCGAGGCACGCTCGTGCACCCTTTAGTTCCTTAGGCTGTCACTCAAAAAGCCAATTGAAACTGTACAGGTTCACTGGAACAACAGCAGATAGTCATGTAAAAAGAACTTCATTGAAGTGTGAAAGATGAGTTAATGTATATAGGGTACTCTAGGGTCTATAGGGTACTCTACAAAATGGCGTTGCTGTACCCGATGGTAAGCGCAGTATAAACCAGGAATAACGGCATTCATCAAGACATCAGCTTTCTATCGCTGCTCATCGCTATCATTCTGCTTACAGAGCCATCTGTTGCTGATTATCTACTGGCAGAATCCCGAAACAGAGTGAACAAAGGAAGAGTGATCATCATCTCCCTGTAAGAAACCCCATAGGCCTCTTCCTGAAGGAAGGTATGGGTAAAATCACCATGGCAGCCTAAAACGTATTGATAATTTAAAATTCCAACTCTGAACTCTTTACTTTTTATAGGTCTCTTCTTGTTCAGGGTTTTTGTATCTTTGTTGTTATTGTTATGTTTATTTATAACAATAAAAGTAATCTTTTACTGGACCTACACACCTTGTTGATTTTAATGCTATAATTAATTAAAATTAATGACCTTTAGTACATATATTGAAAACCCTTTCTGTATAAGTAACGAGGAGGTAAAACAATAGCTTATATGTTTTTTTTTTCATTATTCTGCAAAAACTTTTTACGTTTTTTTTTTATTGTAGCACAGCAAAGTGACTGCACTATGCCTGATGGTGAGCATAGTACAATCCAAAAATAATGGCGACCACCGAGAGACACGCCAGCCCTCGGCGGACGCCGTTGTCATGCCGGCCTGTGTAAATGTCTCTTCACGTTACGCTTGAAGGACCCCATGTTATATGAAGGAGGGAACACACTAGCCGGGAGATTGTTCCACAGCTTCACGGTACGGCAAAGATAAGAAGTTGCGAACTTTTTAGTTCGTGACCAAATAGGATTAACCGTATAACTATGGCTCCGAAACCCAGCGCGAGTGGTTCGGTTATGAAAAGGAGAGGAAGGGATTAAATTAAATAGCTCTGCAGAACATTCGCCATGATACAGACGGTAGAACACGCTCAGTGAGGCAATATCTCTGCGCATCTGAAGCGGCTCTAAAAACTGCGTAATGTCTGCATCATTAACAATGCGGACAGCTTGTCTCTGCAACATATCCAGGGCATCTAGTAGGTATTTGGCGGAACCGTCCCAGAGGTGCGAACAGTATTCCACGCAAGGCCGAACTTGTGCCTTATAAAGGAGGTATAGCTGATCAGGTGTGAAAAACCGCTGCACCCTGTTCAGGATTCCAAGTCTCCGAGATGCAGTGAAAATTATGCTCCCGATGTAATCCCTGAGATTGAGGTCACTGCGAATGTCTATACCTAAAATATTGAGGCTGTCTCGCATTGCGAGCGAGACATTCTGGAAAGCAGGGAGAGGGTTAAATGGAAATGTTTTGCAGGTAAACACGCACACCTGTATTTTGTTAGCATTAAACTCGACCAAATTACTTGCCCTCCATGTTGATATGAGCCGCAAGGACCGGTTGAGCTTAATGACAAGTTCCTGCCGTCCCTTTTCGGTCTCCACCCGACCGCAAGAAGGCTTGCTGTAATAGCACCCATGGATGGTGCTACCGTCTGCATAGCAATGAATATGGCCTAAAGGCAACATATCATTGATATGCAGAAGAAACAGAGTAGGTAAAAGTACAGAGCCTTGAGGAACTCCTGCATTGACTGACATGAGCTGCGAATCACATCCATCGACAAGGACACGAATTCTGCGCTCATGTAAAAAGCCAGAGATCCATTTGCATTAATTGTCGGGGAGACCATATGCCGGAAGCTTGGAGAGAAGACCACGGTGCCAGACCCTATTGAATGCTTTGGCAATGTCGAGACTGATTGCCAAAGCCTCGCTGTGCTTGTCAATTGCCTCCCCCCAGCGGTGCAGTATGTAGGCCAGAAGATCGCCCGCTGATCGGTTTTAAACAATCTTCCTTTTAAATGCCAGTAGTGGTTCTAATTTGTTGAGCTGATTATTCAGAATCAGGATAATAATTGTGATTACCATTTAATTAAAAGGAATTTACCAGTTCAACTTTCGACTAAATTTTGAGGGACATATTTTAAATACACAAATTATGCGCGTTACTTTGTATTGGAGTATCTGGGCTATATGTTGGGATACATCGTACTTAGTTATTCATATAATATATTCAATCAAAATATTCATGTAATAAAATACAACGCTATGGACCACAAGTATCTAAACAATGTAAATTAACTCTGGTCAGTCAGTCTGCTCGCTTCTCTCAAAATAGTTAAACGAAGTTAATCAACTTTTATGAGTGTTTTCAAATAACAACTACATTATACTTGACAGTAAATAAACCGTAGTCAAATAAGAATATCGACAATCCAGGTGATACTACGGCAGTAATTAAAGTCCTGTCAACAAATACAATGGCGAAATTCCCTACGTAGCTATATATTACACATTATTTGATACTGAAACGTGGGGCAAGCCATGTTGTTTTTTTTTTAATTATTCACCGGTTTTGAGTTTGACAACAGTCTAAACTGATATTGTGTGATGATATTCGAATATAGTAACATGATAGTTTAGAGAACCCAGCTAGAATTTTTGGCGGGATGTAGGCTGTTTTGTAGTGGATTTTATATTGTATTCATAATCATGTGATTTGACTGTATATTTTGTAAATTTGGTGGTGTTTAACGTAATATAAGTTAGTTTATTGTGCATAAGTGAAATGACTGGAAAATAAAAAATTATACCACGGATCATGAATTCTGGGATGCCACAAAAAATCCCTGGAAAGTTGTAACAAGAGAACCACCATCTTATTATAACGTTGGAATAACCGAAAACATTTTAGTGAATATCGATCTCCTAACTTATCTTGATAATTTTAAACCTAACTTTGACTTTATCAACTTAACATTTGGAGATATCAGAACATTTTTTTAATGATTATTCGAAGATTAAGAAGATAAAAAATGTCTGAAATATTATACAGAAGATATGGCACTTATGCCTTTACATACTTGACACTAAACTAACTTGGACATAGAAGAAAATAGACTAAAGAATACATAAGAACTATCCGTATTGACAACTTCAGAATTGGCAGTATGGATTAATTCTCTCGCCTGTCCTATTGGATGAATATTATTACTACTACACTCTCTAGCTCTCTCTCAAGTGGAACCCCGGTGAGTATTTAAGTCCATGGTGACAGATTTTTAACTTGAGAGTGTTCTTTGGTCTATGCATTTCGAGAAAAACAACATCGATCAGAAGATGCTTCGCGAATGAAAGAAACATATGTAATCGATTTTGGTTATTACACTTTAATCTGTAAAATATTTTAATTAATTACACTGGTCTGCAAAATTTTTTTTTTTTTTCCTTCTTGTTATCATGCATGAATTCATCATATTTTGTGCTCTAAACACGGAATCTGACATACGATTAAGTACCACACGTAGATTTCCAATATAATATTTATTTAATTAACAAACAATATTAATAAAATATCAATTATCATAACGAAATGAAAAAATATTACGGTCTGAGTTTTACAGTGAAAAATCCTAAATTATAGTCACAAAATGAATAAATATCGGTCAGCTATCTCATTATATGGTGAGAAAATTTGTTATTTTGTGGTTTTTTTCCTTTTTATCGTTTCTATTGGAGTTTTTTGGCGAATCGACTAACAGAAATCAGCAAGCATTGCTGCTGACCATTTTCCACTGTAGCGTTTTTCAATCTGCATTATATCCTGATGAAATCTTTCACCATGCTCATCTGATAACGCTCCAAGATTTTCAGGAAAGAAATCTAAATGAGAGTCCAAAAAATGAATCTTGAGTGACATGCTTCACTCGACTGTTGTGAAGTCACAGCGAATACTGCGCATGCGCCTATGTACTACCATAAAAATCACCTTCGGCACTTTCTTTCTCTTACAACTCGCTAAAACTTATTTTGTACATACATTGTTTGTATATACACTGTTTGTAACATTGATGCGCAAAAAAATTGAAAAATACCCAAATTTTTGAGATTGAACAAAAAAATCTAGACGTGATGGAAAAAATCGACCAACGGGGATAGATTCAGAACATTTGAATCGTAATATTTATGACAAATTTTTTTAAAGGAGGATTTCATTGCAGACCAGTGTTATATATTTTACACTTACATACCAACAGTGTAAACCGACGTCAGGTTCAACTGTCAACCAAAGGACATGTTTTTAACTTTCTTGCGATCATTCCAATAAATAAACAAGATGATAGCTGTCCTGTTAGTACTTTTCAGGAAGTTTTTGTGGCAAGTCAGAAACCATGTTCGAGGGGTTATTTCCCATCCATTTCACTTGTGCACAATAACAGAACTATATTATGTAAAACATCACCGACATTACAGTATATATTGCTAAAGGACACTAGATTTTGAATAAAATATACAGATAGATCCCGCCATAAACTGAAAGCACTTCTCAGCTACGCAGCTGCCAAAAACTGAAGACACATATTTTTCTCTTCTCATCTTTGTGTTAATTATTAATCAAAATTCAGAAGCTGTTATTCTGTTTCTCAATATTTATTAGCACGCGATATTGATAGAAATATTCCTAAATCACCTTATACATCAATTATGAAGTAAGCGATGCCGTGACGACCTACTTTTGCTTTTAGTTAATGACAGTTCCTGTGGGAACGATTTCATTATTGATTCTAAGTGACTTATCATAACAGTTTCATCGTGTATAACCCCTCACGGATTAAGTTGTGCTATTTATATGGCATAAGCTAATTTGTGTGCAACTTTTGCTTTTAATTCAGGATTCTGTCCGGGTTTTATTAATCATAACGTATTCGTTTCTCGAATCTTCTATTTCAAACAAAACTTAAAATTAAATATTCATGTAATTCGTTTTGCATTAGGTTTTAATAGAATGTAATAGACTCTATATAACTATAATGGGACCGCAGTATTGTGTGAGATATATTAGCTTAATAATATTTGTGTAGGTGGTAGAGCCACGCCGAAGCTATAACTGGTCTCAGCATGACTAGGTCGGCTCATCCGGGGTAGCAACACCCTCTCACAGAAAACCGACGTGAAGTAACAGTGCTTGCATTATTGCGTTTTGTTCGGTCAGTGAGAGCGCCAGAGGCCCACCTCCCCCCTTTCCCTTATTCCTCTTCCCCTTCCCCTCCCTCTTCCCCACTAACACAGGCTAGCAACGCACTTGCGACTCCTCTGGTATTGCTGGTGTCTATGAACGGTGGTGATCACTTATCATGGTGACCCGCCTATTCGTTTGCCTCCAATAACATAAAAAAGAACACTTGATAGCTTCGATAGCTCCGTTGAAATGACACTTATACAAGAGTCTGGCCAACTATATCTATGTTATTAATATACGTAAATTAGCAGGGAGTATAGTGATGATGTTAGTTAAATCTTTTTTTTTATTGAAGCACTACAAAGTGACTGCACTATGCCTGATGGTAAGCATAGTACAATCCAAAAACAGTGGCGACCACCGAAAGACAGATTATCCATCGCTGCTCGCCGCTGTCATGCCGGCCATAATGACGAAAGTCACCCGGTACTGGATATGCACAGGCTGATCCCGAAACGCGACGCGCAGAAGCGAGTCACTATGACGGGCTGTTTCGCCATATGCATGGTGGTTGCGACTCAGGCGGGCTGTAAAACCCTACCACCCCGCTATCGCCATTGCCTCGTTCGTTATTCAGCAGGGTGCACCACGTGCAGGTGAGATTGGCTTGAGTGTCTCAAGTTTTGAGATGTTACTCGACAGCCCTTACACCCCAAAGCAGCTGTAGCAGATCTTTTATTTTACTGTATAATATTTCATTAAACATATTAAATTTAGTACTATCTACTTACGTACGATTAGCGGGGTTTTCCTTATAAATTCAGAAGATTTTAAGGATGGAAACGAAAAATCCTCCACTATTAATGCGTAAAAATATTGTCCACTTGCACTGTTTCAATATATTTTAGTTTCTTGGTATTTGTCTTACACAAAGTTAATGTATTCAAGAGGACATTTAACGGACAATCTGGCGAAATAGTCTTATATATGCTATTAAGGGACACACAAATTACTTTTTCCATGTTATATACACACACATTATCAAATAGTGAACTCTAATTATAAGAATACTTGCAGTTTCATAAAAATATTATCTATTTGCCAGAACCTTCGGTGTAGGAAAACATTGTGCTGACATTTCTTAATGCTAATGAAGGTACTTACAACTTTTTAATTTAGAAATGACTATATATTCAAATTTCGATACAAATACAAACATCTAATATTCGACATGTTACCACTCCATCATATTTAGAACAGTTCTAAACTTGAATATTCAATATTGAAATTGAACGAGTGTGCTATCGCTCGAGGCATTTTGTACAGAACCGAGGTGGGTTTATAGTGTACTTTAATATTTGCAATATTCCTCGTTTCTAATACGTACGCGTATATCACAGACGAAATTATTATATCGCTTAATGTATTTACTTAATCCCAATAAGTTGTATGAGAAGTATTTAAAACATAGTTGATGGAAATAGATAAGAGGTTAATAAACAGGGAGCCTACAAATAAACAAGGTGATAAAACGACGTGATATAGCGCTCAGATATGTTATCTCCATACAGTTTTTTGTTTTCTGTTTGTGTTAGTGATTGTCGATAAGCAACTTGGGTAGGCCCCAGTCTTTTAATTATTAACGATGGAATATAGAAAACAAAGTAGTATTACTACTTTTAGTTAGTTAGTATACCTACTAACAGTTGCCAGTTATCAACGTGTTACAAGTTTATTTATAAATATTTAGGCAATTAATTTTCTCAGTTTGCGCACTAATTTAAGTTTAGTGGATTCTTCAATTTTATTATCTATTTTGTTAATAATATGACTGACCCAATTAAACTACAATGCTTGGATATTTCTCTTACTCATCGTAATATTGACCTGGATATTTTATTACATTATTCTATTACAATTTAAAGAAATATTTAAACTCTTAGAAAATATACTACCTGAAAAAATCGCCATTGGAATTTAAATGAAGAGAGCTATTATGATTTTCACAACACAATATATTAAGAGGGTTAGCAGAATCAGCATATTTTCCAAGATAATGGATGCTTTTAAATATAGTGCCAAAAGGAAACGTTCCTAGAAAAGAATCTAGTTTTAAAGTTTACTACAGTTACAGTTTTAAAGTTTCAGTTACAAGCAACGCAAATACGTAGATTGTAATGCACTAAATACACACGTAGCATAACATAACAAGGCTTGGAACATCCCCCAAGGTATAAGATTCATCCAGTCATATCTCTTACCATCGTCACGTGTGAAGCCTATGTTTAAAATTTGCCGACTTATTAACACTGATGTTCTGAGCATTCTTTCCTCATAGAAACATCTTTATTTTCTAAACTTATACCGCAGAGCTAAATACAGGTATCTTAATTTAAAATCCGTACGCTTATAATATCAGATAATATCAAAGTCTGAACAATTTAATGATTCCGTAAATATATTTACGCTTTGTGTTGTAAAATTATATGATTTTCTATCAAAACCGAGGAAAAATATGGACGTAAAATAATAATAAAAATTTCCTACACGAGGAACCCCAACTTAAAGCGATCGAACTGAACGTAAATACTTAAGTATAAACTGCTTCAAGAAATTTGACGCTATTACATTATCAAAATTACCACTTCGAGATCTCAGTCTCTCGTTGTAGTAACAGCAAAAATAATACGTAAGAAGGTTAAGAAATTTAAACACTATATTATATCAGTTATTAAATTTCATGTATGTTACGACAATGACGAGGTTTTTATGTCGTAATGTAAAAGCAAGTTCCCAGAGTAATTCCAAACGCATTAAATCATGGGTATTCTCGGGCGGAGATGGGTGGATTGTTGAAGGGGGCATTTCACTCGGCTTATTCCTCCACCGTAGCCGAACCAAGAAGGCTACACTCCCATTGCATTTAGCCATCTGGGAGACAACTCTGGTATACCAAGTAGTCTCTCCTCACCGTGGTATGTCCACCGTGAACTGGCTGATTGTGTAGTACGGTAAATGCTCGTACGATCCCGTGTCACCCCACTAAAGCAGCAGTTGGTACACTGTGGGGCTTTATTCGATAGTACCTCCCACTTACTGCTTCGGGGGATAGGTGTCCATGTAGGAGTTCCCTACGACAAAAAAGGCACAGTAAATCGTACAATCACTTTCGAGATATTAGTCACCAAAGCGACATCGTTCTTAATACAATCTTAAAAAATTTCTCCGCTGAAACCAAATGCGTCGTAAACGGAACACGAAAATGGACCCGCCCTAAACTTTTTATTACGCCATATTTTTAACGCCTATTTTAAGCACCGATTTGTTCATCTGTAGCCTTGACAATTTTCATATTTATGGTACCAGACGGGCGTTTTGGGATACAGATTTATGGCCTTTCAATATGATAGTCGGTGAGTTAACGTTGTGGGTAGAACATTGGCCGGAATCCTATCGGGTCACGGGGTTATGTCGTTAACGGGAAGTTTAGAAACCTTCTTGGGTTCTATCAATCATACTTAAGTGTTCCGCAGTAGGTTAATAGATTAGAAATGTAGTAACAGATTAAATTGAAATGTTATGGACTAGTTTTAGTATAAATTTAGTTACGCAGTCTATATTAATTCTAAGTATATTGAATATAGAATATTGAGGTCAAGCTGTAAGTTAAATATTCAAATTCGAAGGTTTCGGTGAAATAAAAAATTGCTGAATACTGAATATCTATTCACTGGGACAATTGGGTATGTTTTCATGTAAGAGCAACATAAAACTGTAGCCAAAGTAAGCATGATAATTATGGATAATTTAGTACAATATATATATATATATATAGTCAGAAATAAAAACAATTACTAATTATAAGAAATAAAGGAACTGGCCAATTTAGAATATAAACTGTTAAGAATAAACTCTAAAAATTAATAACTTTTAAAATGATCGACACGAGTTCGGACAGCGCTACTGCACGCTACGACGGCCACCGAAAGAGTGACTGCACACGGCGAGCACCGCTCCTCATAGAGGCAGTAGTAATATAACTACCCGACATTTCAAATATCGCAAACAACTACCCGATATTTAATTTATTTCCAAGATTATATTATTATAATAATAATCCACAAAAGTAATTTTTTTTACACAATTGTTATTTCACAGGCGATAAATGAGGACTTGCTATATTTTATTTCTGATCATTGTAAAGAAATATAACCACCTACGTACGCCATGGCCTCACCAACCACTTTCCTTTAGTTCGTAGCGCTGCTCTAAAGTTAATGCAAGTCGTACTTGTATTACAGCACTAGGCGTATGAAATCACAATTCACAAATTTTTAGATTCCCATATGATATGTATGTCCCGGTAGATGCAATAGAGAATTAGTTCTTTCTAAGTTTACTTTATTTTTAGATCATCGTTATCATCATCATCATTAAGCATTAGCAGGTGAGATTGTGATGAAACAATATCTATACTAATATAATAGAGAGGTAAAGTTTGTAATTTTGTGACATTGTAGGGGGTAAACTCAGGAACTACTGGTGCGATTTGAAAAAGTCTTTCAATGTTATATAGCTCATTTAACGAGGAAGGTTATAGGCGTATATAAGGAGGTTTCAAAATCGGGTATTTTCCTCTTGGGAGTTTCCACTGGGTATTGGCGTTAGCCCAAAGTAATTATTCTACGTGGCCGAAGTCGTGGGTAGAGGCTTGTAATTTATAAACAATAAAAAAAATATAACAGTGATATAAATTCATAATATCATATTATGATGAATTATTTTTCATTTCCCACAAAAATTAACAGTGTAGAATAAAAGTTTTCACTACCAGGTTGAACCTTAATCTACGATACAATAGAAAAGGACTGCTTGTAAATCCGCCACAACGTTTTCTTTGATCGAAAAATCCGCTTGAGGAACCTTTACCAGAAAATCAATATTTTCATAGTAACATCGTCACATTCGTATATCTTTTATAAGAATTATATTAGATGCTAGCTGTGCCCGCGACTTCGCCCGCATGTAACCTTATATAAATAAACAGTAATTAATAATACATCTGAATGTATTAAGTCCATTTACTTATATATTTTTCGCTCGTATTTACGCCTTGTCTTGATTAAAATTACAATAACTTTTGACAGAGCGGACCGATTTTAATGAAACAAAGATTACGTTATTTTTGAAGGTATGTTTTATGGTTTTATTGTGAATTTAGTACTTTAGGAGTGATTCGTGTTCGTACAAACAGACAAACATACATTTCTAACAATGATTGTAATGTATCTTATTACTTTTTTCTACGAAAATCATACAAGTACAGACATATAAGATTTACATACTTATTATATGTATAAATATCATGTTCTTAGCAATAACGCTAAAAAAATTGAAATCTTGTGATTTTGCGTTTTCAGTTATGAAAGAGTCCATTGAAGTGACTAGACTTTTTTACGACATGAATGTAAAAATAAAAATGTGTAGTTTTTTACAAGAGCGAAGCTATTTATTTACGCAAAGAATTTTTATTTTATAACATTCATACTTTTGAGCAATGAAAATAAATTGCATTTTTTATGTCGCTGAGAATTTGATTTTAATAAAGTTGATGAAAAAGTTTAAAAACGTTCTCTAAGATTAACTTTTACTCCTTTTTTTTTGTGGTTCATAGGTATTTGTTGTTGACTAAAATTGCAGCTGACGTTTTGTAACAAAGAATTGTATCGGTATGTGATCCAGAATAGTAACACATACGGTGTTATTACAAAAAAGTTAAATGCGTATTGAATACTTGCTTTAAAAAGGTTACGTTTTAAATGAACCGCGCGCGTTGAATGTTCGCCATCTTGCTGTTTTGTCTCGCTTTTGTTAGCTTAGGAAGGACTGTCACAAATGGACATACGTGGAGCGGAAGACGAACCACGGCCGCTGCTTTCCGAGGAAGCACGAGGGTGCAAGACACTCTTGGGACGAAGGTCGACCCGTTTACCATCTGCGGGTGACCTGAGCGCGTGACCAGGGCGCGGAGAATGCTCGCGCAATCCAAACTCTGGTTGCATTATGCGCCGCGCGGCCGGTGGGGTTTTAAGCCGGTAAGAATCTCGACATAACCCTTCAGCTGTTGCCCCAGTCCTTAACTACACCTGGAGGCATATCCTATGTAGGATTTTCCCCACTTAAAAAAAAAGTTTAGACTTGCGAATAAAGGATAACGCGAACTCGCCTCTGGTGAGCGCGGTGCATTTACTACAAAACCTTTGTTAAAAATTATTCAATACGTATTTAATTTTGTTGTAATAACACCGTGTACATTTAACGATAACTAATTCTCTAGTGTTGCTGTCGGAATTCACATACAAATACTTAATGATAAGTTTTCAAACTGAAAGTAGTTTATAACCAAATGGAAATTATAAAATTTTACCTATACAAAAACTCAGAATCAAAAATAATTTATTCAACTTAGACGCTTATCGCATAGATGCGAGATACTCGATCGAGTTAATCTTTTTAATGTACATATTTCTTAATGTATCAAAATTGCAATCGTTTTTAGGCAATGCACAGAGAGAAGTGTCAATTGCAGACATCACTATCGTTCACATATTAATCCATCCTATAATAGCCTTTTGAAACCAAAATCCGAATGATATAGTGCTTAAACATACAGTATGAGACATTACCGGGTTTTGGGACTTTGTTATAAAACCTAACACTATTGCCTAAAAACTGTTACTGGACTTACTCAAAACATAGAATGACTAGTTAATCAAAGTTACTAGTATTTAAATTATGCTGGTTTTTACAATAACTACTATACTATTTTAGAGATTCGTGCCAAGTTCGTTGGCTCAAAGTCCACATGTACTACCGATACATCAAAAATTCCTATATAATTACGAGTATTTTAAAATAAACTTTGACCTAGACCTTCACTGCCGTGGCTTGACAATTGTAACAAAATAAATGCCTTATCTATTTTAAACTGTATCAATTGGATTTAATAATTAAATATCATGAAAATACTTCAGTATCGATTCTGAATGATGACGTCAATTCATAAAACTTAATTTACTTTACCTTTTAGAGCATTTTATTATTT
The DNA here is from genome assembly GCA_014332785.1 of Antheraea mylitta. Taxonomy (NCBI): domain Eukaryota; kingdom Metazoa; phylum Arthropoda; class Insecta; order Lepidoptera; family Saturniidae; genus Antheraea; species Antheraea mylitta. Next base: position 3,850,155 of record JACEII010000015.1, read on the forward strand.
AGTGTGATTTCTTCAACGCTATTTGTATTTATACATTTATTTACTCATAATGTAATTGTTGTTCGTTCACAGAATCTGAGCTTTGGTTGTAAAACAGGTTCACTCAGAGACCTTTGTTACCAACTGTAATCCGCTGATGTCTGATTTTCTTGTTGCAAAACTCTTCTTCGTTTAAACAGTTCTTTGAACATTTTGTATGCGACAATATTTTTTTTCTTGTCTTCATATACTACATAATTTGTTAAATAATTTATTAAATAACTTTTAATTATTGCAGGAAATTAATAATTTAAAAATGTCAGTCATATCAGAAACATCTTCTTCTTATTTGAAATAAGAAATAAGCTTATAATCTACCTAGTGTCAACTGAATACATATTTCAACGCCATAACGTTTCATCGCGTACATTACCGATTTTCCGGATAGTGAATTCAAGCACCATGTCAAACAGATTTTAATGTCTAAAGGCTATCTATTATAGGGTGGATCAATATGTCGACGATGGTGACGTCTGGAAATGAAACCCGTCTCTATACATCTACCAAAAATGAAGATAACTGTATATGCTTGTACAAATATGTATCATGAAGAGATAAAACAGATCGAGTCTTTATGCTGGTTCTTTTCGATGACTGGGTTGTTTTCCGAAGCAGTGGTAGCTTTCAGGTTCATAAGCGTCTTTTCGGAGCCTAAATTGAGTGAAATATTTTAGATTTTGATTTGGCAATACATAGCAACTCCAGGGGACTGTTTTGTACTATCTATGTGCCGATGTGTATTGAAAAGCACTCTTCGGATCGGAACACAGCAGCTCGATCACAGCTGCTTTGCGTATAAGTATGACGGAATACTTCAGGACACGTAGTACGGTGAGGCTGTAAAAACCTGCTAGTAAGTAGCGTACTCAGTTTGAGAAAAAAAAATCAGGACACAAACTTGTTTAGTTCTGTCATGATTATATATGTAATCATCATGTAATCCTTCGATTAATACTGGTATATAAAATAACTTAATTCAAATGTTATATTCATAATATGACACAAATGTAACATTTAAATGACTGAATTGATTTTGACGAGATATTTACCAGCCAATAGAAGATTTTTATCAATATTATCGAGACTCTATATTACTACGCTGCTCTCTAAAGGTTTCGCAGAAAAGGGTAAAATTTAAACGTGTTAAATTGTGTAATAATTAAAATATAACAAAACAACAAGACGGGTCTCACGAGATCTATTTTGTACTACTATTTTGATTAGGAGTACATAAATATTTATGTAAATTATATATATACGTATGAATAATTGATTACAATAACATAGAAGAGTATATCAGAGGTCTTCAAGTGCCTATTAATTCTGCCAAGATACCTACATGTTGTTACCCAATACCGACCTCATCCACGATGACGCACGAAGTATATTCCCACAACTTAACATAAGCACGTTTACTTGGTATAACAAAACGGGAGGCAACAATTGTCGAAAGACGTCATAATTAGAATTGATAGAACGATGTTTTAGTTTAATACGAGCTTTTATACAGGCTGGGTAGGTCAAAGGAGTCATACACCTTATTCTATACCTTGGTTTTCTGTATTTGTATCTAAAACATGGATCCTAATTCTATATTTGACTAGAACTTAGGTAATAAGATGATATGCACTACGCTTAAGCTATACCTACAATTACTGAATAACATTTATCTATTGTTTCATGTTTCACTACACTTGAACACTGAAAACATATCTAGATAATTCTAGAATTCTGCTCAGATATTAAATAAGAATATGGTTGCTCACCGAAACATGGTGCGGTTGACTAAATCCTTTTTTGAATGTGAGCCTGAATATCACTCGTTCAATACAATCTCAAGAATATTCCATGAAATACAGATATTTTGCAGACAATTCAAATTCGTGATTTTTAATTGTTTATTGTAACGTTCTTGTTAAAAGAAAATGATTTAATAGGTAAAATAAGCAATACACGAGTTTAATATATTACGTCAAAGTGCGTAGAGTGGAATAACAGTATAACCTCGGATTAAATACATTATCAAATGTCAATAATCATGTAGTAGTATGCTTTGATTTACTTGTGAATGCTTAAAATTGTTTAATTTATTTACTTCTTCCAAATTAATTATACCAACGAAATCGATTATTTATACTACGAAACGTATTTTACCGGTAAATGGAGATACAATAAATTACAACAATACAATAAGAACTGTCAACTTAAATAAATATTAGACATTATTTATACTTAAACATTGTCCATCTATAAACAAGGGAAAGATACTCTTTTGTGATCAAACCTTTTTAAGCAATAGTTCAATGTATATTTTACTTTTTTGTAATAAAACGGTATATCAAGCCATGAACTAAGATTAGAAAATAAAATAGGGCTATATTCATACGAATTTGTATTAAAAAATGTAATCACAATAAATTATAGCATAACTCCATATAATGGCGGATATATTTATAACAAAATCACTTAGGTACATCAACATTCACGATTATGGGTAAACGGTATCAGAGTTTATTGATTTCCAATAGAAAATAAGAAGATATATAGGCCATAAAACGACAATGATAGTCGTAAATTTCAGGTGACAATAGTATCATATAACAGGGCAGTAATACTGTATACACAGCAAAAAGATTTGCTTTGTGTTTTGGCACTCATCCAAAATGCTACGGTTTCCGTAGCATATAAATTTCCTAGCAATGTATCTGAACTGAGTCATTGTGTATCAAATGTTTACTCCAATAGATGTAACTACATATATAAGACAAAATCTGTTTAATTATACCATTTATAACTCAAGAACGGTTGGATCGAGTTTAATGTTTTTTGATTTGTTAGATTTGTGTCGGCCTTGAATCTATAACAATAACATTAACATTCTAAAGCTGGAGTTTTAAGTTCTACATTATAGGTAGTATTTTGTTTTACAAACGACTTTAACGAAAGATTTATAAAAAGTTTACCCTGTATAAGTATTAAATGGTAAGTCGTGGTAGTGGTGGTCGGTGTTGGTATGGTTTGTAGTTTGATGCCCGCAGGTTCAAACCCTGTCGGGGTTTACTAACTATTTTTTCGTAATTTGCGTATATTTACTGATTTAAATTGGTATCTAAAACTAACGCCTGACTATGAAGGAAAACATAGCGAGGAAAAGTATGGAACTATGGATTTCTCGAAATTTAAAATTGTCGTCAACAAACGTCACAAAACGTCATGGGCTGGCGTTGGTAATCATGCCTGTACCTTCTTACGGAAAGAGGCAAGTTGATCTGAATCGATCCTCTTATAAACTGTGATAATAATGAATAATTAAAGTTCATTGATTAGTATACAAAAGTATTTAATCAAATGCACATATATAAGATTTTGTCATAATAATTATAAAAATCAATGAAATATTTGAGCAATGTCACTCACTACACCCACGATTCTCGGTATTTTTACACTCAAAAAGTGCGTAAAACGTTCTATAAATGTCTCAATAAACATTACAAGCCCACTTAACGCTTCAAATCCAAGTATTAATACGGTATAGAACGCCTACACGAATCTAAAATAAGAATAAGTTCTTTCAGTGTTTACTTAAGCTTCAATTAGTTGCAGAGCAGTTCTTGTTTATTTATATATTCAGGATCTCGGGAACGGCGTCATCTATTTCCGTGAAACTTAGTATGTAGGTAGTTTTGGGGACAATAAATCGATCTAGCTAGATTTTATTCATAGAAAACTTTTTTTAACTGGCAATGAAAAAATATAGCTAGAATATAAAGGTAAATTTCGCCGCCGCTGTCAAAATAGCTCAGGTGGAAATTGGTTGCTTCGAAATTCCATGTAACCGCAGTTCGAATCCGAGTATATATATATATATATATATATATATATATATATATATATATATAT
>JACEII010000015.1:3854103-3928238 GCA_014332785.1 Antheraea mylitta
TATATATATATATATATATATATATATATATATATATATATATATATTTTGATAATTTTGTAAGGCAAACCTAACAATTTATTTAAATTAAAATTGTTTTTTAAAGAACCGAGCTAGGCTCGATCGCCCACGTACTTAGAGTTTATATGTGTAACTAGCTTGTGACACCGTCACTGTTCTCTTCAAGATTCTACATTTTAATGGGAAGTATGTGTTCTATCAGGATTAATTCAGGCCTGTGTAATTTTTAGTACAGTATATTATAACTTTGTCATCATTAACTAACAGAGCACCAGATTAGGCCCCCCTCGGCAGCGACTCAAGCCTAGGTCAGATCCCTCGGCAGGGAGCCCTTGAGTATGATGCTAGCGCGATACAGTGTAACACAAAACTTACATCACTGCTACAACACTATACTATCACCTCCACACACGTGCACGCCACACGCTTACACATGAAAGTGGAAGGGTTTTATTACTTTCCCTTATCGAACTGAAAAAACTCTAATTTTCCGATGATAAATACATGGAGGAGTTGTTGAGGCGTGTATGCTTGGTACACATATACGTCTCAACAACTCATACATATATAAATAGTTAGCTAGGTTAGCTAAGATAGGACGCGATTTGCATGTAACAGGCAACAGCCAAGCCGAGGTGTGTCACGCACCCTTGAGCTAGTTACCAAAAATAAAATCGGCTGAGTGCCTTAAGCACTCGCCTTAGTAGTTCGGTGAAGCTGTTAAGACCTTGCTGGGTCAATAGCGTAGTCAGTTCGAAAAAAAAAATTAACTAACAGAGTGATATTTTAACCGATTTTAATTTGCCTCTTATTTATTTTATCATCACTACACAGTCCCTGTGGAAAAACAATTATTTATAAATAAAACTTGTAGAAGGTCTCTCTTTACCAGAAAAATTACAGAGATTGGTTCGTAAAAACGACAGACACTTTAATCTTATTTATGTCTGTATATTAAGATATATAGGGTTGTCTTGTCCACTTCTAAAAGCAACATTAAAGATCACATAATATAATTGGTTTAGGAGTCATATCAATTTTTAAATAAAGTTTCCGAAGCAATTGGTTTAAAAATTGTACATATATCTATCTCTCTTACAGATATCTCTAATTACTTACTTTGCAAAAGCAAAACGATTGGAGAGACAGTTAAATATGGGTTCTGGAATAATAAATTTAGATCATGAATCAATTCATTCCAAGCTTTAGCAAGCTAGTGATAGTGCTGTCTCTGTATACGCAATATTAAAATTTTCCTACGTTTTTGTCTATATAGATGAATGTATATTTTAATTACGTTATGAAGGCGATATTTATCCATTCTAGCTCGTGTGTGTAAAATGTTAATTACTTACTACAAATATCTAATAAAAAGTTTTTGAAGGGAATCTTAGTCTGACATGTATGATGGCTTTCATATTTTATTCATAATCTTGTGTTATTTGACTGTATATTTTGTAGTATTGGAGACATTTTACGTAGTATACTTTGGTTATTTTGAGTGGAATATAATACCACGGAACATGAATTCACTGTATGACAAGTGGGCCACCATCTTATTAGAACATTGAGATTATCACAAGCCACTTGTAATAGTAATGCCTGCTCGATAATGGCAATAATCTTGTAAATGAGTGGTTGCTAAAAAAAAAAAAATTTTAAATAGATATGTTGTGGTATAACCTAAAGCGTGTAAATAGCCCAGGAGCGGTTGAATAATTTGTTTTGTGAATGTATGGTCGAAGGGGATGATGCGCATAAACAATCATAAGAGTAATTAGCGGAACTATAAAATATTCACCAAACGTCGTCGTCGAAGACAACTATTCCTGCTGAGGTGATGAGACGGAATTTCTTTATTAACGAAGCGATAAGGTATCACGGTACTAAGTATCAGTAGTCTGGTGAAGCTTTTAAGACCTTGCTGGGTCAATAGCGTAGTCATTTCGAAAAAAAAAGAAAGGTGCTAAGTATCTATGTGCGTAATTACGACTGACTGTTTTCACTCACATAATCGTAAGTGAAAATGAAGTGATCTTTCGCTGCGTCAAGTAACACTTCAAATATTGTATCCTTACTAGCTTGAGAACTCAATAACTGATAACTTCCTAAGCGCTACTAAGTCCTACAAGATTGTTATATAATATTTCATGATATTATTATTACATATTTCATTATATGATAAAAGATATTTTGAAAAATTATTTATTCTTGTACTTTTATATATGAAATACGAAAATAAGGCTGCTAACACAACAGGTGCCTTCGGATGTATCCGCCATTCGGCGGCGAACGTCGAGCCTGCCGCACGACTGTGCCCCCTAGAGCGATACTCGGTCGGTAAGCGAAAACTTCGCTGAAACTGCGCTCCCGAAATAAATTCATCATCAGTGCTTTTATGTGAATAACTCAAACGCTTCCAGTGGTGTTTTAATTAAAAAATCTATCTATATATTATTTAAAACTATAGTTAATTTTTTTTAAAGTTCGATAAGTGTATCTCAGTTTTGTAAGATTTTAGATAATGGAACTCTATTGCAAATGGTAAGGTTAATATTTATGATTTTAATGCTTATATCTTAAATGTTAAGCGTTTATGAAGTAAATCGAATTTATTGTAACATATTTTTATTAAATCGGTTCCGTATATAGCCGTATGCGTAAAATTTGTGTTTACACTAATTTGCCTATGATTTAGAGACTCGAATTCTGAACATGAATTAGGTGACAATGAAAGAATAAGTGGAAACAATATTTTTATGTAGAAAAAACAATGCATCATTTTTTTAAATCGAATCAAAGAGTATATAAAAATTTATCTACGCCTCTTGAAGAATATATAATTGTTTTGATAGATAAATTTGTTTCGGTATTTTTATAGCTGGTATAAGTTCATAATGACAAATTTCACAGAACAACTTATAATATATTAAAAAATTCCATATTTTTCATTGTTAAAATGGACGTATTATTCATGAGCCTTACGAAAATTATTTTATACCTTTTAGGACTTTTTAAAACGTGACATATAAATCGTTTTATATACTATTTTTTATTAACAGTGGATTTATTAACTTTTTCAAAACCAATTGGAAAACGATAAAAAACCAAATATATTGAACATAAAACAATGATTATTAGTACATGCAAGAAATTCTTCTAATATGTTATTTTATTATACTGATTTCTTTATTTGAGTTAAAATTTTAACGACATGTACTCCGGTGAAGCTGTTAAGACCTTGCTAGGTCAATAGCGTAGTCAGTTCAAAGAAAAAAGTAACTTTTTAACCAGAACTCAATCACCAGTATCTACTAATGTAATTATAAGAATGTGAAATCTAAAATATTTATAAAAATATTTCGCAATTTCTGAATATTCACAATTTTGCAGCCTTTATTGTATCTTACTTTTTCACTTGAATTACTTCTACTGAAAAATATAAAGGCTACGATTAACTATGGAATGCATTCGGCATGGCACGTTGGATATAAATAAAACATTAGGACGAAAATAAAGAACAATTGAATGATAACCTTTATAGTATTTTAGTATTACTAATACCTATAATTTAATATCTTTTAGCTACATAACGGTGTGTGCGACAACACCGCTACACATAAATTTTCATGTTCGAGTCGGAAATCGTTTCCAGAGATTCTGGTCGAACGAAAACGATTTTATAAATATACCTTAAAACCTTTTTGATCGTTCCTTATTTCTATTGCATTTCTCTTTTTTATAACTAGTCTGTAAGTGCATGACATTTCATATTTGAAAATAAAGATAGAATCTCACAATTGTTTTTTTTTTGTTAACGTTTATGAAATTGATGGCCAGTCATATTTTTTAGTAAATCGATATATAACTACGTCACATTTTTTAACCTGACAGGCCTTTATAGCTATATCAAACTACTAAGGTGGTAATTTATAGGTGGTAGAGCCATGCTGAAGCTATATCTGGTTTCAGCATGAATGTGTCGGTTCGCCCGGGGTAGCACCACCCTCTAATAGAAAACCAACGTTTAGTAACTAAAGTAAAAGTGCTTGCACTGTTGCGTTTTGTTCGATTAGTGAGAGCACCCAAGGCCCATTTTCCCTTCTCTCCGCTCTCCTCAACCACTTTCTTCTCCTCTCCCCTTCCTCTGGCAACGCACTTGCGACTCCTCTGATGTTGCTAGTGTCTATGGGCGGCAGTGGTCACTTAACATCAGGTAACAGGTTCGTTTGCCTCCTATGATGTAAAAAAAACGAACGCTTAAGGCACTCAGCCGATCGCCAACAAAGTGCGAAAGTTGGGCTGTTACCTTGGATGCAACGTTGCGCTTCTTTCTAAACCAAGATAAACTATTCTTGCAGATAAGAATTAATGAGATAGACATACGTACTAGCATGTTTAACTAACGTCTTCTTTATATGTGCATATAAGTCAATTTATCTATGTATCGAATACCTTTAAACGAGCTATTCTTGTATATTTTTATATTTGTATAGATTCAGGATCTCGGAAACGGAGTTATCTATTTCCGTGAAATTGTATATAGGTAGTTTCGGGGACGATAAATCAATCTAGCTTTATTCACAGAAATTTTTTTTTAACTGAGTTTTCAGGTTATGAAAAAATATAGCTAGAATATAAAGAAACATTTCGCCGTCGCTGTCAAAACAAAAATAGCTCAGATGGAAATCTGTCTAACCCCAGTTTGAATCCGAGCGACAGCAAAAGAGATACCTTTTTAATATTCTTTTGTTTGAGAGAAACTGCTAATTTTTTGAGACAAACCTAACCTAAAAGTTTATTTTAATCTAAAAATGATATTTAAAGAACCTAGCTATGCTCGGTCGCTCAGGTACTGGATTATAGTACGTTCATTTATATCATAAAATGAAAAATTTAATAAAACGTTACATATCACCTTCGTCCATGAATATGTTTATTATTTTCCCTCCTATAATAGAAGGAGTAACCTATGATTCAAGACGATTGGTCTTAATAATGGAAAAATTAAAAATCAATGGTGTTTACGGAAATTTCATCGACTCGAAAAATATTTTGTTTTTTACTAACAGGATGAAACAATAACAAGACGATAAGTAAACGAGAACGATAATTTATTTGAAATACCTTTATTTTTCTCAATTTGACTACATTATTGCCCTGAAAGGCTCTTTCAACTTTACCGGGCGACTATTCGAAATACATTTGGTTTTCGAAGTGACGTGTAGTCAGTATTGGTCTGACAGGCCTTTGTAGCTTCATTGGACTACAGTGTTATTTGAAATCTTTTTTTTCGATCTGACTATACTATTATCTTGACAGGTCTTGACAGATCTACCTGACTACTATCTGAAATATCTAGCGAATTGGATTACTTTTTTTTTTTGCATTTTTTTTTTCTCGAACTGACTACGCTACTGGCCATGCAAGGCCTTTACAGCTTCACCAGACTATGGATTAATAAATGACTTGAAGCCGTATATCACCCAAAATCAACGATCTAAAGAAAGCGTGAAGTAATCCGACTGTAGCGCCATCTTTTAGTAATAATAATAAACATTATTAGTGGACGACTAAATACAGTAAAGATGAATAAATCTGGTACAAAATAATATAATAAAATGCTATATAACATTTACTATCGTTTATTACGTTCGTTAAAGAAACAATCGATAACTCGATGTCGTTAAAGAAATTCACTGATATTAAAATGTGAAAATTCACAATTTCTAGAATGGTACATGCATTATCTTATTTAAATCAGAATCATTGAAATTAATTAACATCTAATAAACCAAATCCAATAATAATTACTTGAAATTTACACCTCGTCTTGTTACAGAGAGGGTGAAATTAATAATCTCCGAACAGAAAATAACTTAAAAGAACAATGTTTTAATTAAAAAGTATACAAGTCCACAACAGTTGAAAGATAAAAGCTTTTAAAACTGTCTTAGCGTGTTTTTAATTAATTTCTTTAAACAATTTCATTAACAAACCGCCGGTACTCTTGGTGGTACATTTCTTTTTATACGGAATACTTCGTAAATCACAGTTCGATTTTTTTTTATATTTCTTCAAATATTACTATTTAAAACATTTACAATGACTATTATTTAACATACGTTTTGTAGTCCATGGACCACAATAAATTATTTTTGTACAGAATACTTCGTCAATCACAGTTCGATTTTTTTTTATATTTCTTCAAATATTACTATTTAAAACATTTATAATGACTATTATTTAACATGCGTTTTGTAGTCCATGGACTACAATAAACAAGAAAAAGACTTATTACGTGTAAGGCCGGTATATCTTAAAACCAGAAACAACCACAAACCGACCATAAAACCAGAAACAACCACAAACCGACCATACAATATTTTAGGTTAAGTAACACTAGTTTTTTAGGTAATAGAGTTCTGTTTTACAATAAAGTCCCAAAGCACTTTAACAATATGCCGGATAGTAAGTTCGAGCACCGTGTCAAGCGGGTTTTCATACGAAAACGCTATTATAGAGTGGATCAATATGTGAACGATGATGATGTCTGGAAATAACGCTTCCCTTTGTGTATCCGCTAATACCCAAATCGAGTATCTTGTTAGTTCTTCTCAGTGACTTTTTTTAATGTTTGTAATAGGTGTGTCACCTGATATAAGTGATCACCACCGTCCATACATACTTGCTACGCCAAGGGAGTCGTAAGTGCGTTGCCAGCTTGTATTGAGGGAGGGGAGAAAAGGGAATAAGGGAGGGGAGATGGTCTTCCGGTGCTCTCACTGACCAAACGAAACTCAACAATGCAAGCACTGTTACTTCACGTCGATTTTCTGTGAGAGGTACTAAACCTGGGCGAGTCGAGCTATTCATGCTGAAGCCAGTAATAGCCTCAGCGTGGCTCTACCCCGTAGATAACTGGGTTGTTTTCCAAACCGGTGGTACTTTTGAAGTTCATGAGTAAGGTACTCTGGATTGAAACGAAATAATTCAGAACAATTGGGATTAGCCTCACTATCGTAGACGGTAGAACCCGTCTGAAACTAAAATTTCATCCACACCACCTGGATGGGTGGAGGTCTTCCACGGCGAGGTCGTTTCTGCCTCGTACTTCGACCCTCTGGAATCGACACCCAGCGGCGGTGTTTCCAAACCAGTACGAATTACAAAACTCCAAGAATCGAGCGTTCACTTATTTAAAAGGCCGACAACGCACTTGCGACTCCCCTGGTGTTGCTAGAGTCTATGAACGGCGGTGATCACTTAACATCGGGTGACCCGTCTGTTCGTTTGCTTCATATGATATAAAAAACATATGTCAAAATCTATAAAATTAAGCAAAGCGTGTTAAAGAAATTAACATATATAACATACATTCGTAGAATATTACAAATAAAAAAAATGCATCGAATTTTGTGATAATCTGATGCTAGCATTCTTCTTCTTTTCTTTATGCTTGCACTGCAGAAGCATTTGCCAATATCAACTCTGAAGTGTTCACGGATGATTAAAGCAAAAGATTAAAAAAAAATGATCGCGTGTAGTTAAATCTGGAGGTATATACTTGCCAGGCGAAAGACAACCAGCTATACAGTCTACACGAATCTTTGCTAATGTTGTTAATACGATTATTAGTTTGTGACTCTTCACCAAGCAATTTTTCGTAAACATAGGTTACTTCCGTCAAGTCATTTACATGTCTTTAATATGAAATGACATTGATCGATTACGCGTGACTGGAGGGTGTCGAGTGAAAAACAAACAAATACATGTATAGATCGGTATTGTGCGACTTTTAACGTCGAACGGGTAGCGATCGTTACTCGCAGTACAGTAGAAGCGGCAATAGCAAGCCCTAGACAAGATATTGTTTTGATTACAAATCCGACATACTAACTTATATTAAAGCATACTATATAATACCTATGATACAAAAAAAAATGAGCCATCACGGGACGTCTGGCAGATGTGAAACATCGAAATTGTTTTTTATAAGTTATATGCTTAAAAGAACAGGTTACGACTGAAATCATCTACAGCATAATGAAAGGATAAAGCATTACAAATTTGTTCCATAAAATAGTGACTGTTCATTTATTTCATTACATAATAGCATACCGAATTCTAGCTGATAGGTCACTTCTGGAAGTATTTCTGCTACTTTTTACGTAATAATAACATCACAAATCTTGCTAACTGTATTGAAGATGCAGTACTTTTAAAACGGTTTTTTAGTTATAAACAAACGTAATTAGAAAAAAAGGTGCGGCCAAAAATCTACAGAGGAAAGAACGTAAAATTAATAGACAGTCCCGTATTGTAACATGTTTTGGTTTGTCGTATTTTAGAATCTAGTATATATATATGGGTAATTAATTGTAGATTTGTTTTAAAACTATTTAATGCTGGCGACTTCAGTGTTGTCAAACTAGTTTTTTTTTTTTAATAAAAAGTCTTTAAAATTAAAGAAAAAGTTATGGATTTGCGTCACTGATAATCTTGACATGCTAGTGAAGTCTCACTGACATGCTAGTGACGTATTGCGTTTATGCCAGATATTCTATTACTTAACTGTATCATATGCGTGTTTGAATTTGTGTATGGATAAAATCTTGTATTTCGCGCCACCGATCGTCATCGATGTCACGAACATGTTGGCGATGTAATTGCTCTCAGACCAGAGACGCGTAGTATAGCGGCCTTTATACGTGGTAGAAAATACGTATATGTCAGCCGGTCGGTTAGAAAACCATTAACACTTTGAAGACACTGTGACTATTTATCCGGGCAGAGCTTCGCTTTACAATAACGTTCACATAGGAATGCGTGTAGATCGTCAGCGGGTTTCTTCTCGCTGCCTCACCTATTTGTGAGGTGTGCGGGGGAACAGCATCAGGGCGAGCCCTTTGGCTGTGGCCTCACTCTCCCCCCGAATTAACGGGGGCGTCTTGTGTGCGGGGGTGGGTACCGTCTTGAAACGGCAGGCCCCCTTTGGTTTTGTTGCGTACTCTTGTCGTCTTGCTCTTCTGGCTTTCCCGGAGTGTCGCTATCTCGCTCTTACTTAGGTGCGGTGGGGTGGGGGCGTCTTAGTTCTCGCCCGATGGCCTGGAACATGCGTTTGGCCAGCTCCTCGCCCTTTGCCTTAATTTCTTCGGCTTCTTGAGGGGAGGCTGTCTCCAGCCTGGCTTCTCTTTCCGAGGCGGCGTGTAGGAGACTCGCAACCAGTTGGCCCAGTCGCGTCTCTATATCTATGGGCATTTCTCCCGTGATCATTTTCTTGATCACGCCCCTTTCTTCGGGGTTTAGGTTGTGGTCATCTGATTGGAGTGGGCGGTCTCTGGGTGGTTGTTGTTCCACTGTTTTGCGTGGGCGTCTCCTCTTCCTGGTCCGTCTATTGGCGGGTTGGGGGTTGCTGGCGGGTGCCATCGTGCCCTCCCCCGCTTGCGTGGGCCTTCCGCTAGTCCGGGCCACTGTCCCGGCTCGGCTGTTCCTGAGCTCTCTCTTGAATACGGGGCATCTCCTATTGTTCGAGGTGTGGGCGCCCCCGCAGTTGGCGCAGGTCGCCGGCTCCTCTTTCGGGCGGTCACATTGACGGGCGGCATGTGGGCCGCCGCATCGCACACAGGCGATCGGTCGGTGGCACTGTAGAGAGGAGTGCCTAAACTGCTGGCAGCGGAAGCACTGCGCTAGCCGGCGTTCTCCTCTCCAGGCTTCTATTGTGATGCCTGGCATACACAAAAGTGTTGAGACGTCGTAGATTGCGGGTATGAGCCCGGGCGTCCTCTTGAGCACGACGTAGTAGATGCACCCGGGTCTACCACGCCGGCCGTTGATTTCACGGGCGTAATCTGCCACGAAGCCCTCTTTTCGGAGAGCTCCGATGACGTCTTCGGAAGGTATTCCTTTAGGAAGGCCGCGTATTGCCACCTTCAGGCCTTGTTGAGTGGGCGGGGTGTAGGTGAACCAACTCGCCCCCTCTAGTTTCTCCAGGAATTTCAGTGTGATGTGGTGCTCTTCTATATCTTCAGGTATAAACCGCACCCCGTTTCCGTAGGCGCGGACGTTGGGCCCGTGCCCCAACTGTTCCGCCAGTTGTGGGAGTAACCTAGCCCAGTCGTGGGAGGACTCAACCACAATCGGCGGGTAGCGCGGGCCTTTCGTGTCGGGAGAGGCAGGAGTATCGCGCGCGTCCGCGGCGGCAGCACTATCGCGCGAAGGCTGCAATTTAGGGTTCCGCGGGCAGTCGACCGACGTAGTACGCGGATCGCGCGCGGGCGGCGCTGCGATCGACGCGTAAGTAGGCTGCTCGCGGGCAACCTCTCGCGGCGGAGCGGGGGCGGGTGCGGGTGCGCGCACTACCGGCGCCGCTGGGGCTTCGGGTTTCTCGCGCGGTTGAGTCTGCGCGAGAGGTGTTGTGCAGGGCTTCTTTATCGGCGGTGGGGCTTCTGATGATGCAGGTGATGTCGTAGCGCGATCGGGCCCGGGCCCAGCTTCGGGTTCGCTGCGCTTGCGGCGCAGCGCTCGACCGAGCGGGCTAGTCGGCGCGTCGGAGTAAGCGGGCGGCGCGAGCTTGCCGCGGGCGGCGGTGGTGAGCGCGGCTGAATCGGCCCGGGAAGGAGGCTTTCCCTCGAAGGCGGCTTCCTGGACGCGCAGGAACAGCGCCATCCAGCGAAGCATCCCCTGCGACAGAGCCCCAGTTAAAATTAACTGGGCGAGAGTGAGGATATCACTCTCGTACGCTTCTGTCGCAGCGGACGCCCCGCCGGTCAGCGGCTGACGCGCATCCGGTGTCGGTGTTCGAGGAGCAGGCACGGAGCGGATTCCAGTGAGCGTAGCAGGGGTCGATGAGGTAGAGGGGGCGGCGGGGTCCGTGGGCTGGCCAGGGGTCATCGGGTGGCGGTCTGGTTGGCCCTGAAAAGGGCCTTTTGTGGATCGTCGGCTCGACGCAAGAGGCGGAGCGGACGAAGAGGCGCTTGACTTGCACATCGTCGCGTAGGTCGGAGCAGGCGGCGCTCGCGGACGACCTCGTACGCGCAGACGACGGAGCCGTCTGCATGTAGATCGACGGTATCTTACCTTTTATATGCCGAACTGTGGAAGTTAAAGCAATTACTATTTACTTACATTTCCCCAATATAATTAGTAACACGAAGATAATATTAAGTAGCAAATTATTGTTATTTAAATGATACGTCAATCTATATAATCGTTATTATTTATGTATATAAATTATGTATCTCTAATATGGTGGATCTAGTAATATTCCGGTGACGTTGTAGTCTTGTGTCTCCGGTATGTCGTAGCGGTACCGGACGTAGTCACTAACAATGTACATTATCTTTTCCAACCCATCATATGTTTTATTAATTAATAGACAGTCTAAAAATGTATATATTGTGTATATGTAATTATTTCTCAGTGTGCTAATAGACTTGAAAACCTGAGTAATGTTAATAATTATAATTTACAAATTATGATATATAAGTAATAAAATTTCAAAAAGAACAATTATTTTATTGTTTCGAGTTTTAACTTCTGTTGGCAGACATAAGTTTACTTTTTTATTTTTGAAATTAACTGGATTAATAGAGGTTTAATTTATTTAAATGTAATCTTATCATTATTTCTTAATCCCTATGGAACAGCGTAATTTTATGTAACCCATATATAATACTCTGACAACTCTTCTATGCAGTAGTAAAAGTTTAATAAAATTCGGTTCAGCCGTTCCAAAGATTAGATAGGAGAAAACGACACTTCACATTTATTTATATGCATGGATTGGAATTTATATGGGTACATTACAGGAACTACGGTAGTAAAGAAGTCGTGGCGGCCGGAAAGTTATACCGGCGACGCTTGGCGTGTAAAAACAAATTTTCCACACAGTGCGTACCTACCTTTATACATAATCTTATTATTACAAACTGCTGACGGCGATACATACGATGTAGCGGCACGCTACATACTAAAATGCTCAGAAGACAACCCGTACAAGATGGGCAAATCTAAAGTTTATCGTGTAGTCCGGTGAAGCTGTTAAGACCTTGCTGGGTCAATAGCGTAGACACTTCGAAAAAAAAAAGTTTATCGTAATAAGGTTTATGGATTGTACCTAATCCCCAAATAAGGTTAATTATACAAAACCAATATTTATTGTAGTCTTACAAGAAAATATCAGAAGAGATGTTGCTGACATCAGATAATCAGCTTACCATGCAGTTATCATCGATAATTTTAGTCGTCGTTTACAGGAATGCTATGGTCGTAATAAGTCACATTTGGATAATTTAATTTTCTAAATATAATTCCTATGTTATCTATCCAATACCTTTAAACGAGCAATTCTTGTATATTTTTATATTGTTATATATTCATTATCTCGGAAACGGTGTCAGCTATTTCCATGAAACTTAGTATGTAGGTAGTTTCAGGGATGATAAATCAATCTAACGAAATTTCATTCATAGAAAACTTTATAACTGAGTTTTCAGACAATGAAAAATATAGCTAGAATGTAAAGGTAAATTTCGCCACTTATGTCAAAGCAAAAATAGCTCAGATGGAAATCGGCTGCTTCGAAAATCCGTGTAACCACAGTTCAAATCCGAGTGACAACAAAAGAGATGTCTTTTATTAATATTTTTTCGTTTTGTGAGGCAAACCTTATAGTTTATTTTGATTAAAGAAATAATTTTATTAGTATAATTATAAGATATATATCTTTTTTCATACATATTTTTTATAAATAATGCTAATTTTATAAGGCAAACCTAACAGTTTATTTTAATTTACAAAATGTTTTTTAAAGAATACAGCTAGCCTCAGTCGCCCTGGTACTATAAATTAAATAAGGCTTTGTTTTTTTTTATGCCATAAGTCAGTAAACAGGCTGACGGCCCACCTTATGGTAAGTGGTTACCGTCGCCTTTGAACAACTGCAACACCGTCAGGCCCGTGTAGTTAAATTCATTGTTATTATTTTAATTTACAATTTATAGAAGAACTTTAAACAACCTGTTATTGTTAAAGCATTTTTTATTACAATTGTAAGATACCATAGTTAGAGTTGAAGGTAAAATTTATTTTAAAAGTTCAGTATACGTTAATTTTAGAGATAACCATTTTTTCCAGCCTTTTTTTCACGGAATCTCGTAAAGTCGAGTCCTTCGTGACATAAATAAAATTTCGCAATTTAGTCCTTTTGTGTAAAAGTGTGGACCTTATTAAAAACTGATCGTTCATAGGGTATATAAATAGCTTCTGTTCTATATAGAACCCGTGTATTTTATATTTTTCTAGAATAATAAAATATCTACACTGTATCAGATTGTTGTGGGAAAAGCTCTAAGTTATTGCCAACACAGTTTAACAAACAATACTATACAATACTATGTCGCATTGCATAATCTTATAACGATGTATATAATACCGTAAATATATATTTATATTCACAGAATACATTTAAATGTAAAATAACATCGCAAAATTATGCAATATTAATATAAAAATGTGTCAGTCAGTCAGTCAGTCATGTGGTATATTTTACTAAAACAGCCAGCGGACGTTTTCCCGTCTTGATAATAAAAAAGTATGACAAATTATATACCCAATCCTTTCTCATGAATAACTCTATCTAATGTTGAAAACCGACTGAAAATCGGTTTAGTAAATTTTGAGTTTAACGCGAAGAAACAGACACACAAACGCGGTAGAGGACTTGGGTTTATACTATGTAATGTTAATGATTCAATATTATTTGAATCTATATTTTGTATTATTGATGGAGTTTTACGTAATACAGTTCGATTATTGTTCTTAAGGGAAATAGATGGGAAACAATACCACGGAGCATGAATTCGGAGATGCTAGAAAAACTGCATGAAAAGATTTAACAGGAAGCCACTGTCTTGTTAGAATACTTTAAATATTTTTTTAAAATATTTATTCAATTAAAATTAAATTAAATTTAAAAATTATCACCAAACACTTGTAATATTATCTATCACCTACACTACAATTAGAGTAATCTAGAAGATTGGTTGCCAAAAGTAAAATAAGAGAAAGGTTATTGCGTATTTTTTTTAAATATATGTTTACGTAATTCGATGATTTTTGAATTCAGGAGCATTTCACGTGAAGCGGACAGCGAAAAAAAGGTGAGCTTCTGAAATTCGTTCCTATTCAGCCTAATTGGACTTCTAGTAGGTATGAATGTAAATGCATATTTTTTTATCACATTTATTTGTCAAGTTATGGGCTTCAAAAAAACAGTCACATCTGAAATTCAGATTTTTTGGAAGTAGTTTTTCGAATTGAAAAAATTTACAATAACATATTAAACGCAGCGATTTACACAGAAGAATAATTGCTCTTTTTCAAAATAAAAGTAAATTTTTCGAAACGAAATTTGAGTAACTTGGCATTATTTTTAATTATTTTTTTTTTACATCAAAACGTAGCTTAAAATACGTATAAAGTATACTATAACTTTTAAAATTGGAAGTTTTGAATATTAAAAAAAAAGGTTTTTTTTAATTTTATTTTATTTTCAAAAAGAGCAATTATTCATCTATACTAATCGCTGCGTTTAGTACTTTATTGTAAATTTGTTCAATTCGAAAAACTACTTCCAAAAAATCTGAATTTCAGATGTAACTGTTCTTTAGAAATCCATAACTTGACAAATACACGTGTTAGAAAAAAAAATATGCATTCAGATTCACATCTGCTAGAAGCCCATCTAGGCTGAATATGAACGAATTTCAGAACCTCACCTCTGTTTCGTTGTACGCTTCACGTGAAATGCCCCTTCATTCAAAAATTTCTCTTTATAAGTGCTCGAATAAATATCATCAATAAACATACCCGACACTACGCCGTTTTAATACAGGAACAAAACCTGTAATATATATAAAATATGTAAGATGGCGAGATAGTATATAAAATAACTCTGAAAGTGGAAAATGAACGGCATTTCAGGTAACACGTGAGAATTTGATCGTGAAAGAAAAGGTGAGGTACAATATGGGTATAACCGAGACAAGATGGCGTCCACGTGACACGGTATGTCGTGAGTGTTTTATAAAGTGAACTAACGACGTGTACCTTATTTTATGAAGTGTCCATAACTTTATATGTTTTTTTTTTCAAAGAGGTTTCATTTTTTTTAAGCAACCTTCTTTAGGGGCGGTATGAATTGGATTTTATGAAATGAAATTGTGTAACGAGAAAAAGATATAATATAGGTTTTACATTGTGACAACGTCTACCGAGACAGCTTGTATTTTTATAAAGCGACTAGCCTCTGCCCGCGACTTTGTTTGCGTGGAATAATAACTTGGTCTAACGCTAACACGCAGCGAAAGCTCTGAAGGGAAATAAATCCCCCATTTTAAAACAATCTTCATTAGGGCTCTGCTCCTATTAGTCTTAGCGTGATGATATATAGCCTATAACCATCCCCAATAAATGAGCTATATAACATTGAAAGAATTTATCAAATCGGGCTAGTAGTTCCTGAGTTTACCCCCTACAACGCCACAACGTCACAAACTCACAAATTTTACCTCTTTATAATATCAGTATAGATTGAAATACCCATTACTTCTTCAGGCTTGAAAACGGATGGACTAATTTTGACTAGACTTTTACTAGTAGATAGAGGAATTTTATATATATAAAGTAAAACATAAAATAGTAAGATTTGATAAAAGTGTATCCACCTTTTCTTTTTCTTTACAATAGGATAGTTCTAATATAATAAATGTGAAAGTGAGTTTGTTTGTTTGTGATCGATCGCTAAAACCTATAAAGTATTAAATAAAAAAAAAAAACACAAAGTAGTCTTTTCCGATAGGATAAATTTTCATTAATATGAGCAAAGCCGCGTGTAGGAGATAGTATTACGTATTTGGTTTTAACAGAGATCGCCATTTGTAAATTTTTGCCGCGTCATGTCACCACGTTCTGTTTACCATTCACTCGTGACGCGTGTATTAACTAAGTTTTGTCACGTGAGATGTTTCTTTAGCCTTTTGAAGGTTCATTTCCAAAAATCCTTTCATACTGTGTATATACTTCATAAAAAGTACTCTTTTATTTTATTTTTAACAACTATCTTTATTATTATTATCATTGGCGAGTACATATTAGAGATTTTTTGAGATAACTTCAATGTTCTCTTTAGAATTTTACAGAGGCTTGACATCTCAGAACTCGTTCTCCGTGGTATTATTTCCCATCCACTTCTCTTTTTTTATATCATAGTTGGCAAAGGAACAGGCGGGTCACCTGATGTTAAGTGTTCACCACCGTTCACAGACACTAGCAACACCAGGAGAGTCGCAACTACGTTGCCAGCCTGTTTTTGGGGGGAATTGCGGAAAAGTGGAGGGGAGGTGGGCCTCTGGCGTTGTCACTGCAACGTAACAATGCAAGCACTGTTACTCCACGTCAGTTTCCTGTGAAAGGGTAGTAGTACCTCAAGCGAGCCGACCCATTCATACTGAAACTAGTTGTAGCTTCAACGTGGCTCTACCACCTACCTCTTGGGCACACTTACCAAAATACTTTTCTGACAATACCTTTAGAGGTGGTAGAGCCACGTTGAAGCTATAACTAGTTTCAGTATGAATGGGTCGACTCGGCCGGGGTAGTACCATTCTCTCACAAAAAAACTGACGTGAAGTAACAGTGTTTGCATTGTTGTGTTTCATTCTGTCAGTGAGAGCACTGGAAGCCCACCTTCCTCTCTCTATCTTCTCTCCGTCCCCTTCCCCGTTCCCCCTTCCTCCTACCCCATACCCAACAACAAAGGCTGGTAACGCACTTGCGACTCCTCTGGTGTTACTGGTGTCTATGAGTGGTGGTAATCTCTTAACCTCAGGTGACCCACATTCGTTTACCTCGTAGGATATAAAAAAAATACAAATATTACAAAATATAAACTCAAATAACTCAAGATTATGGATAAAATATAAAAACCACAACATGACATTCTAAGATCCCGCCATAAACTCGTTATTTTCTTTATAAGTACAGGCTCCTATTCAATCAACGATTTAACTTTTATAGTATCTTATTAATTGCCATGAAAATTGGTATTCATAGATATCTGAACACTGAGAATATAGCAATAGCTGTTATTCGCGAGTTCTTTCTCGTGCAATTTAGTAAAACTATCTTTTTTCAGTGAAAACCTGCGTATGACACTGTTTCTTGGAGTTTATGGCGAGATTTTAGTGTGTCATGTAGTCCGAAAAAAAAAGACATTATTCAATTAGCCAGGTGCCCCCCAAATAATCAATTGTACTCTTGACTGTTCGTTGTCTTGTCATTTCGTCATTGTGGTCGGAAACATAATATCGGTGGACAAAATTTCCGAAAACACCTTTTATAGTGGCTCGTAGAATTAAATTAATATATAAAAGTAAGTATATATAATTTGCTCATAAGATATTATAAGCCTCACGTTACTATGTATATTCAATTTGTCAACACCGGATACAAGTCTGCTAACGTTACCGGAAAGGCAGTGGGGTTGCCTTATCAAGTACCCTCAGGGTTAAGTCACCGCAGCTTTGAAGTTACTATTAATATTAAGTAACATCTCGACCTAAAACTTTGTTACACTCTATAATATTCATATGACTTACCGATACTCTTCGAAATTGTTCTCAGCAAACTTTCAATTCTTTGAAACTTCATTTACGAAGACTGTAGAATGAAAAAACAAATAAAATGTGGTTATTATTTTAGTTTTATTTACATTTAAAGTTATTGAAATAGGTACAATTAAGTAATAAAGTTAAATCATTAAGGAATTATTATGAGCTATCAATTTCTGAGTAAAATATACCATGGTGATTTTTAAAATTATTTCTACCTATAAGTTATCTATTAAGCAGAAAGGCAGATGAACAAATGATTATTAATCTTATATTCGTGGTAATTGTACCTTATGGATAATAGAACAACATAAAAAAAAACAATATCTAGTGATAAACATTCACAATTATTATAACATTGACCTGGAAAATAGAAAATTAGTTTCAAATTCAACGCGTATACCAACTTCTTGTTCAAATATATTTCTTTTTAATATTTTTTTACTATAGGGTGATTCTTATTTCTAAGCACATTTCTCAAGCATTGAGATTTCGTCAATATATTTTGCTTCACTGTAGTCGTAGAAATTATAGTTAATTTCATATAGCAGTCAAATTACTTTTTTATTACTGCTACTCCATTAAAAAGGTATTACGCAGGAGACTTCTAACCGAATATAATGTATTTAATTTCAGCATTACACATTACTATATTAAAAATAGGCAATATACACTAATATCATATAAAAAATAGCAGTAAAAGAAAAATACTGTTTTCCTATGGCAAACTATTTTTCATTTCACGTGAATTTAGTAAAATTGTTTTAACTCCTTTAGTTTATACGACATATACATAAACTATACATACTCATTTATACTCTTTGAAAAAGAGAAATTATACACACAAAAAAAAACACAAAAATAGAAAAAAGAAAAAAATATATAAAGAAAGAAAATAGAAAAACAGAAAATAGCTTTGTTTTAAATTTACAATTGTTTTATCACGAGTTACTTTTCACTTCATATGAATTGAGTAATATTATTTTAGCTCTTTTATCACACATATCATAATAAGAATATATATTTATTTATACTCTGTGTAAAACAGAAATAATATAGAAAATAGCAGTTTTAAAAATGAGATATTTTCACGTTATTAATTATTTCTCATAACGTGTGATAAATAGCAGTGATGTATATATTCCCGTGTCTGATGATATGATTCTGACTGATGTGATTTTTTGATTTTATAGTATATTAGATCTAGTGTCTAATATATATTTTTTAATCCAGCGAAAGTATTAAAAAAATGTGATCAAATCATTAATATATTTTAACCCAATGATATTGATAATGATATTACAATTATAATATCATTGATTTTAACCATGTAATGAAATAAAATGATGACTGAACAATTAGACGTTCGTCTGCCAATATTTTTGATGATTTGTGTACACTTTTATATGGAAATTTTATAACCTACCTTTTTACTTTTTGATGAAATTTTGTTAGCGTTTTCTTTGATGAACATATTGCCCTGAAAATTCTTAACAAACACAATAAGCAAAGCATTTGCCAAATAGATGCAACCGTTTAGTAGTGATGCGATTATATAATTTGGAAATTGATCTTGATATATATAGGTAAATTATAATTTATATTATTATGTAAATATCACAGAGATAAATTTATGATTATTTTTCTATAAACCCTATGAATTTAATAATTCCTTCGTAATATTACTCTAATGACGTCACGAAAATTCCATTTGTGACCGTTCGTTATGCTATATGAAACGATATGGTCCTAACCTACTATGGCTTACTTTCACACAATCCTCCTAGATGCTGAAATGTATGGATTAATCTAGACGCGTACAATTGTCTAGACCGGAGCTGGGACCCGTGATAAATCATTGTTTGTTGACATAATATACTTGTGTATCATATATGAATCTGTACAACAGATATATGCATATATATCTGGGTCTACTATAATAATAATCATAATATTAATCAAAGATTCATTAATCATTAAATATGTGTAATAAACCAGATATTGAGTCAATACAAATTTGTAGAATATTTCGTAGGAGACATTTATAACTAATGTATTATATATTTATTATGTGTTATAGTATATATTACCTATACCAGTGCTTCCAAATGCGTTTATTATATATTTTACCTACTCTTTTAATTTCTACTTATACTATAACAATTTGGTGTGAATTATCTTTAAGCAAGGGTAAATCTGATTATTAGCGTGGCGAAACGTGGCGACGTAAAACACGAACTTTATACTAATAACGATATACTCAAAAACATTTGCGACCCTACATGTATAACCATAAGATTCAAATTGTTTTGTCAGTTACTCGGTCTACTAGTGTTACGTGGCACGCGCCGACGACCTAGCGCCCTTTGATAAATGCCGCCAAACACACGGTACTTGTGTCTATTTAAATCTTTGTAATTTGTGTATAATAAAAATTGATATTTTTGTAATAAAATAAAGTACCTGGGCGACCGAGACTAGCTCGATTCTTTAAAAAACATTTTTAAATTAAAATAAACTGTTAGGTTTGCCTTATAAAATACACATTAAAAAAAATATGTCTCTTCTGCTGTCATTCGCTTTCGAACTGGGGTTTCACGGACTTTTGAAGCAACCAATTTCCATCTGAGCTTTTTCGTTTTGACAGCATCGGCGAAATTTACCATTATAGTCTAGCTATATTTTTTCATTGCCTGAAAAGTCAGTTTATAAAGTTTTCTATGAATAAAATCTAGCTAGATCGATTTATCGTCTCCGAAACTACCTGCATACTAAGTTTCACGGAAATAGATGACGCCGTTTCCGAGATCCTGAATATACAAATTGAAACAAGAATTGCTCCTTTAAAGGTATTATTAGAAAGTAGATAAATAGTCATTATTTTATGGAACAAATTTGTAATGCATTCTTTACCTTTTCATTATGCTATTGCTGATTCCTGTCGTAATCCCGTGACGGCTCAAATTTTTTGTTGTTGTTATTTTAATTTATATTGATGTAGAATTAAACAATCCTTCCCTTTTAAAATACCCATAATGTGTTCCAAGCGTAGAATAAAATATATTATGAAACCCAAAGTGAATTCGTCGTCAAGACTGAAGTGCAAACAGAATACAGTTAGTGTCGACACAACTGATTTCATATTTGAAACTTGTTTGCAGCGTTCGCAATTGTATTCGTTAGTGTTGCACCCTCTCCATGAAATGTTGCTTCAGTATTAGATGTTTACTAACTGTTACTAGCATTCGTTATTATTTATTGCTATTTATTATAACTGTTACAAATAGTTATTCTATAATAAAATAAATGCTTGAATTTTTGGCGGGATGGTTATGTAGTGGACTTTATATTTTATTCACAATCTTGTGTTATTTGACTCTATGTTTTGTAAATTTGGTGAAATTTAACGTAATATAGTTTATCATCAACTTGGAAGCATTTATTGTGTGTTGGAAATCCGATATATTAATGAAACATATTTGGCGTGTGGTGAGCTATACTAATAAATACATAGGCATAAAATCATACATCAAAAACAATTTTAGCCTCGATATAATTCAGGTTCGCAAATTTCATTCCAGTTTACCTAAACGCCCATATGGGGTATATTAAATCTTCCTTGCGTGATAGCGAGCTCGTTGAGTGACGTCGTTGGAACTGCTTTTTTTCACAATTGTTATATACATATATTAAGCGTTCGGCTGATATTTGATGAACCACCAAAAAAAAAATTTAGCAATACATTTTACATTACAATTTTACAATAAATCAATGCTTAATTTTGAAGGTTTTGTAATAAATCAGGTATTTATTTTAAGCTAATACTGCCAACAGTATGTCGACCTGTGTCTCATGAAGTCTACATTCGTTTGTATGGAGCTACATTTATGGTTCTGGACAGTCCAGGAGTTGAGATCTGTAAAACTCATTTCCTTAAAGACGAACTCGCACAAAATGAAAAAAAAAATGTAACTTAATATATTAACATGTATATCTGATGAAAAATGTCACTTTTGTATGTGTTTGTTATTTATTTTTAAATTTGAAATTTTTGTTTGTGTGTTTCGATAGGTCAGTTTTCATTGCGCGGTTATATCTATGTTATATACCAATACTAGTTACTCGCACCGGCTTCGAACGGGTATAATTTACTAATGTGCCGTCAGAAGTGCTTAAACAATTTAGATATCTATTTTTCGATCCTTTGTTATTCGATTCATCATTGTCATAGAAGCTACGTAAGAATATTCACAGAAAGAATTTATTTTATTTTTCATAATATTAAGACTGATGTTTTCTAAGATATTAATTTAAATTATATGCTATAACAGACAATTTTGTAGTACATTAAACTCCGAACGTAGGTAATAGAAGTGCTGAATTCCAAATGGATTAATACTGTATCAGTCAAGATAGCATCGCAAAGAAAAACAATTTTTGTAGTGAAAACTTATTTAGCTGTGTTGAGAGATTTAAAAAACGGTGCTTATATCAACATGGACACGAGGAGGAAGTGAAACTTCTTTGGCATATATCCATTAAATTATGTATATATGGGAATGCTCATAAATAATACACTATAATTTTATATATTATTAGACCCAGACCAATGATATTATAATTAAAAAGCTGTAGATACGCCATAAAGACTTCGACAGGGCCTTCTTAAACTTGGCTAACTAGCTTATTTTTGACGGCAGCCCTATCAATCCACCCGTATCTAAGCAATATATAACTATTTCTTTTTCACCACCGATAATGGAAATATGCCATCTTACTTCAATATTTCATCTAACACAGTGTGGCGTTATAATATTACTTTACGTATGTGTGCGTTATCGTGCCATTTGTTTGTCAAAATATCATCTAGGTAACGTATTTACAGCTTTTTAGTTATAATATCATTAACATAGAAAGATGCTTATACATGTTTATACATAAATACAGATATATAAGTATCTTACCTTTTCGACTTCAACGAATTTTTTCCCCTACCGTGTCATAACAATTGACTCTTTAAAAAAAATTGGTAGTGGGAATGCTTATGGGTTCGCGTCACCGATGACCTCGATATGCTCGTGAAGTATTAGGTACTTGTTAATTATATTTCGATACCTAGTCCTCTTTTTTAAATAACATTTGTTCTTCTCCTTTAGTATACCCGGGCAGAGCCGGTGCGGGCAGCTACATTTATACAATTCTCGAAAAGAAAACGTTTAAATTTAATTATCACATTTTTTATATTTATAGGGATATAATGCTATTTTTTATAATTGCATTTGCAAATCAAACCTATTTTATTAAATTAACATCGCACTTAACATCAACTTTGTATAGAGTTCGCTTAGGAAATGAAAAAGAACATATATTATTTCTAATCCTATGGTGGAAATTATTGTAAATATATACAATTAGCGGTAGGTGTTTGAACGGAACTTATCGGGTCTTGACTGGTTCTCGGATTCCACCACAATTACAACACAAATTATAAACAGGATAACACTGTCCCGGTAATGTTCATACAGTATATAATACAGTAAATATCTAGATATAAGTTATTTTATGTGCTAGTTAGCGTGCATTCTCGTAAGCGATTATGCGCAGAAGAGATGGCGGCGATTTTTGTTCCGTTCTTTTTGGAGCGGAAGGGGTTAAATAGAATACAAAGATAATAAAATAGAATAGCGTGCAAAAGTATAGACTAAATATGCGGAATAAGGAAGAAGAAATAATACATAATAAAAATAATAGATGGCGTTACCATCCTAAATGTACTGAAAAATAAGAAAACAAAGTCGCGATAAAATAGTAGTCTTCTAATAAATTACAGGTGATATAAATCTGCCTCCTTATTGGATGGCGGCTAAAGAGACATAACAAATCGATCACTAGAAGCATGACCTCAATTAAACAATGTCATTATTATTTGTCACTGTCAATTATATTAGTAGGTATTGATCGAGCCTTTACCACCACAGTTCAAGTTTAATATAATAGTTGGGTACTATGACATAATAATTGGTATTACGTAAGGTTTATTTTGAATAATATCTACACGGTGCTTAGTTTTACAATTACCAATTTTACTGCAATTGAAGGGTACTGCAAATTTTGACCGAAAAAGTATCACATCCCTACTGACATCTCGAGGTGTCCATGATTACAATAAGTTACAAAAATGAGTTATTCGCGGGATCTTGGAATACCATGTTGTGGTCATTATATTTTATCCATAATCTTTTAGTATTTGGCTCTATATCGTGTAATGGTGGAAGAATTTTACGTAGTATAGTTTGGTTATTGTGTATAAGTGAATTGGATCGAAAATAAAACCACGGAGTGTGGATTTTGACTTGCCACAAAAACTCCCAGGAAAGTTCTAACAAAACAGCCACCATCGGTTTTTTTTTTTATCGAAGCCCGACATTGTGTCTGCACTGTGCCTGATGTTAAGCATAGTACAATCCAAAAACATCGGCAACCACCGAGAGACAGATTATCCATCACCGGTCGCCGCTGTCATGCCGGCCATAATGACGAAAGTCACCCGGTACTGGATATGCACTGGCTGATCCCGAAACGCGACGCGCAGAAGCGAGTCACTATGACGGGCTTTTTCGCCATATACATGGTGGTTGCGACCCAGTCGGGCTGTAAAACCCTACCACCCCGCTATCGCCATTGCCTCGTTCGTTTATTAGCAGGGTGCATCACGTGCAGGTGAGGTTGGCTTGGGTGTCTCAAGTCTTAAGATGTTACTCGACACCCCTTACACCCCATGTGTATGTTATTTCAATGAAATGATATCAAAATACTTTTAATATCGTTACTCACTTGATAATGACAGTAATAGTCTACTAAAACATTGAATGCCAAAAATGAAAGAGAAAATTAACTTAAAAATAAAGTATCCATGAAAAATGAAGCGCCTTCATAAAAACAAACTCAAAGTGTAAAAGGATATTTTATTTACTTAATTTTACATAAACTTTGCTTAATTTAAAAAATAATAATTTACGATCTAATTACAACAATGAAGATATTTGAATGTAAATATTACCTATTTAAATATTTATTTTCAAGTCCATTTTTCTTTACAATCACAACCAGCAATGAGTGGTGTACTCAATTATATTATAAGTTTTTTTTTTCTCGAACTGACTGTACTATTGACCTAGCAAGGTCTTAACAGCTTCACCGGACTACAAATATATTATACCAAAACGGCTTTTGACTTATAATATCATTAGGTGTAGTATAACGGAATAACCGATAAAAAGGAAGAAACGACAAACGACGAATATCCGACTCACTTACTACAAACTTACTTACACTTACTGCAACAATGTTATTATTTGTTTATGCATACAATCGTTACTATTGTCTTTACGATTTCCACGAAACAACAGTACTCTCATTGCTATGTTGCAATTCAAAGGGTGAGGTTGGGAACGCTAACAAGAACAAAAGGTTTTCCAACTCTGTACTCAGAATAAGCATCAAACGGTCGTAGCGGTTTCGGTAGGACTCCAATTTTTTCAGAGTTACTTAAATACCTTTAAAGTCGGGAAATCTAGCACAAAATTCCTGACTCATCGGCAAGTAGCGTAGGTGAGCTATGACAGATTCTTACTGACTAAAGATGTTCTTCTTACATCTTTTTGCTGGGGAATGGCAAATGCTTGTGTAACTTCGAGACAACAAGACTTGCTCTGACGCACTGATAGGAGACGCATCGACTACTAATGAGCCTGTGTACTGACTGCTAGGGTGGTGGATACGATTGTGTCTATCACTTGACGACTGCCAGAGGTCATTATCCACCCACCGTCGCCGTAATGTTTCTCGACTGCGGGAAAATAGTGGTTGAACTATTTATTCCCTTTCTCCCCAGCACCTGTTTTCCCAGCATTACTTGCTTGCAGGGGCCATGTAAAGAAACTGAGTTCTTTCAGCCTATATTGGGTAATAACCGCGCAAACATGTCCGTAGTGCCCATAAGGCTGAGAATTTAAATCTGCTTAAAGCGCTTTACAGAATTCCATCGGCATATTCAAGATAAGATTACAATTGCTTATCTATAGTCTACGGTTCTCTGATATCATTAAATGGATTGCAAACTTAGACTACTATGTACCAGTCATAGTTGTAGTCATAGTCATAGTCAGGGTGTTTTCAATAAGTCCACAAATCGTCGATAAAAGTATAATATTTAAAAATAACAACACAGAATGAGTGACCGACAAGGGTATATAGGATGACAGGAATGTTCGAGTCCGAAGCTGTCAGATGTCAGCACAGACTAAAAATACAGTTCAGAGGAAAAATAACTATTCATTCGATGTGTAAACAAGAATCTATTATTATTATAAATATTCTGTTTTCATAGAATTTTGACCTTTAATCCTTAAGGTTACATGGACATATTTTATTTTTGGGAACTTTGATTTATTATTTGTAAAATATATCATCTTTTTAGTTGAATTGCTTATCTGGTGCTAGCGTTGTTTCTATTTTCTCTTCATTTTACCTGATTTCTTAATCTTTACTAACAATCAATACTTCTCAATTCTGTTATAATTGCAATTTTTGTTTTATGTCGATGTCTTATATTTTTACTCAATAGAAAATAATGTAATGTCTTAATATTTTTGTTTTTTTTGTAGTTTAAATGACTTGATAGATTCTAACATACGAGTTGTCGTTCGATTCACCTAAATTAAGAGAGTGACATAGCCCATATAATATTTAGGTATGACATCTTCACTCATCTACAACTAAAAAAAGACCACTGTCTTAGACCTTAAGATAATTAAAAAAAATTACTGTTGGTCAATAAAACAAACAACTGTTTTAGTTAATCAGGATATTACTTTTATCAGTGTTAATTATTTTCAATCAACATCATAAGTTCTGTTATGTAAGACACTCAACTGAGTCTCGTTGTCTGTGACGTCATCGCCATTTCGTCGTGTCACTTTTGTATCGAGGAATAGATAGGTCTTGAAATACGCCGGGAGCTCTATTTTGTAGGCATTCATTTCCTATTCTGGTTCGAACGTTGTTATACTATGTGATTTATCAGTCTTTGAACAACTTATTATAACATATAAACTGATTATTTCTTTTTATATTAGCATGTAAGTTAGTTCTATATTGGTATATCTAATATAGCACAGTTTAATATATATAGCAGTTTAACATAATGTATTTTAGTTATAAAATCTTCATCAAAAAAACTTATTACGCTTTATGGCACCGTGGATAGAGATTCAGGTGTAGGCGTGGGAGCTAGTTATTATATACCTTATTACCCAGCCAATTTATTCATAATTCACTTTATAATGCGCATTTCGAGATATGTCTACGAATGTTATAATAGCACCCACGTTCTTGAAATAATAAAAAAAACAAGATGAATTTCCAAGATTCAGTGTTAAAAGAGATGTTCTTAAAATATTTTAATGATGTAGCATTTACTCATGAAAGTATTGAAAAAATGTCGGCGTGCACTCATCCAGCCACTATGAAGGTAGGGTGAGACCTGTTCCTTTTTTTTTATTAACGTGGAGAAATCCCTAATGGATACGCCACCCTCTCGAGGAAGAGAATGGCTTATGTCCGACTCGCACGGACTATAACGCCACGGCAAGGGATCGAACTACGCTAGTCCCCTTGCATAGCAGCCCCAACGGTTCGCCCGGTGGAAGGTACGCACCAGCTGCCTGCCTTCGTCCGCCAGACCTGTGCAATGAGGAGATGGGCCCCGCAACTCATCCCCTCAGGTCCGTCTACGGCGTCAGGAAGAGGCGGGGATATCGTCGCCTCCTCCCTCCAGTCCTCCGTTGGCGGAGAGGCTACTCCGAGAGTCATCCTCGCGAAGCCTCTCCGCCGCCTGCTTCTGAGAGATGACGTCCTCGCAGAAGGAAGCCATCGCCTTCCATGCCTTCTCGCTGCCGAGCATGGCCGAGACCACTCTCGGCAACAACAAATCTGTTCCCACGGCCGCAGCCAGAACGCGGCACTGTTCCTCCCACGCAGCAGACTCCAGACTCCTTTCTTGACCCTGTCAATTATCTCGCAACTTCAGCATGTGTTTCTCCATTACTATTGTGATCAAGACCCTTGGGTACACCGTCTCAACTGCAAAGAAGAAAACCTCTCCAAAACGTACCGCAAATGTACTCACCTATAGTATGAGATGCAAAACTGGGTGACATACATCCTCTTTAAAATTCAGAGTGATTTTGAGGTGTGTAGATTCGAACCAAGAAGGAACACAATCTCCGGTAAAAATAATAATGCAGGCGGAGACTGTAATTAGTGGTAGACCCCTCAGAAGGGAACATCTTCCGGTGTGAACCACTTATGAGGCTATATTAGGCTTTTTAGTACGTTTTCTCCACTTAAAAAAAGGTGTCTATCATAATGGTTATTTTGGTACGTTACGTCTCGGTTTATTACATAATAGCGGAGTTGGTGGACGTCGTCACTCACTGATAACAAAAAACCTTGACAAATGATAGACCTAGACCTTCCTCACGAATTACTTTTTTTATTTAATATCATAAGAGGCAAACGAACAGATGGGTCACCTGATGTTCAGTGATCACTATCCTCCATAGACACTTGCAACACCAGGGAAGTCGCAAGTGCGTTGCCAGGCTATGTGGGGGGGAGAGGAAGAAAGAAAGAGAAGGGGCGGGGAGCGGTATAGGTGGGTCTCCGGCGCTCTCACTGACCGGACGAAACGCAACAATGCAAGCAATGTTACTTCACGTCGGTTTTCTGTGAGAGGGGGGTACTAAACCGGGCGAATCGACCCATTCATGTTGAAACCAGTAATAGCTTCAGCTTGGTTCTACCAACTACTGAATTACTTTATCTACTGGTGAAAACCGCACGAAAATCCTTTCAGTAGATTTTGACCTGCTTGCAAACAGACAGGCAGACGTGGCAGGGGACATCGTTTTAGAATATGTAATGATGATTGAACTACCGATTAGCTAGTAAGCCTACATGATCGATTAATGGTGATTTTTGTAAATTGCCTTATTTGAGTTGTTTTTTTAGGTTAATTGTACTTAGTATCAGATATAGAGGGCTCATTTCGTAGAACTTCATTAAAAAAGAATCAAGAAAGTGTATGTATTTTATAGTCGAATATAATATAGAAAAAAATCTAAAATAAGCCATTTGTCCTTTAAAAAACAATGAGGGCTGCTTTATTAATGTCACAGAATTCATAGCAATATCAACAAGTACTTACGCGTACTAATGAAATGAATATTTTTTGGATTTATTTCGATGGAGGGTTATGAATATTCTTCGCACTTGACACCGTTGACGACCCTTGAATAAATAAACTTCACACTAATGCCACGCTACAAAAGAATCCTCGTGATTTTAATACAACCCTAGTGGATTTTTTTTTTCCTAATATAAAAATGTTTGTAAATACCTATAACGTGCATAACAATATATCTTTCTGTCTTTTGTAGTCTAACAGTTTTATCTGTATTTGAGTTTAAAACACAATTTATTCTTTTGAAAAGGTTAAAATCATACATTTTACGGAATTTATTTATTTCATTGAATTTATAAGAACTTTCGAGAATCCGAACTCAATTTTCTCAATGACATTAAATTGAACACTAAGCTGCATTATGATGTCACAAATTACGTCGAAGGCTGCGCTGTGCTTTTAGTTTCCAAGCCCTCAATCATGTTGTGAATAAGATGAACGACGAAAATTTATTTGAATATTCAAATTGAAAGGAAATCAATACAGACAGGTATATATAAAAAAATGAAACAGAAAAGAGAGGAAATTTTAGTATTCTGTCGTTAAAAGCTGTCGAGAATTTTTACGATGATGAATGTATGTTGTATTTCACGCAAAAATTATGAAACCAATTTTGGTGAAAACTTACAGTTATATACTACATTTTAAAGGGTTTTGTTCGCGACTTTGCTCGCATTTAAATTTAATCTTTATCCCGGGAATAGTACATATTTACAGGATGAAAGGTACCCTATATATCCCTTACTGTAACTCTAACAACGTGTTTACAAAATGTCATGATTATAGGTTAAGTATTTAAGGCGCAAAGGTATAACAAGGGGGTGCGGGGAAACCGCGTCAAGGTGACCCCTCATGCATTATCGGCGATCGTTCTGCTCCTTTTATACAAGTCCAGTAGTAGGAAAACTGGCGTTCAAATGACGCGTTCTGTGATGTGGGTAAGCGCCAACATATATACAAACTCGCATGTATACTATTAGCTAGGGTTATTTATAATGGTCAAAATGTAAGTAAGATCAGGTGAATTAAAAATTTCCCTTTCCATCATCTGAGAGCTATCTCGGTTTGCGTTAAATATACCGTTACAGTTTATGGTATAATACGCACGAACGCAGATAATTGGCGTAATAATCGCTCGGGACAGTAGCATAAGTACGACATCAGCTTGGATTTGTTTAATATTTTATAAGTCTAGCGTTTGACCACAATGATATCTAATGTTAAATGACGATATACTCGTAGTCTAAAATGGTAAACACGCCTAACTTATATGAGAATTGGCTTTCGAATGCAGCTGTCAGGGCACACCAATAAGTGCCTGACTACAAATTTACAGCTTGCGATTAGACCCGGTAGGTGGCATGGTTAACTTTTAGGATCTTTTTATTATCAAGGCAAGACATCTGCCGAGACCACTAGTGTTCATATAAAAACTTATTGCTAACACATTGTGAGTTTAGAACAATAACACAAAACGTGGTCCATGAAGCTGTTAAGGCCTTGATAGGCCAATAGTGTAGTCAATTCGAAAAAAAAAAACGAAAACTTAATAAATTTTTCGTCTCTGACGCTTCCTATAACTATCAATCACTATTCAACTTCTTGCATATAGCTCACTGCCCGTAACAGTTTTATCTAAAGTTCAATTCAATTTACAATAAGCCTTGTTTAACTCTATTATTATTTTTATTAAGTCGTTATATGAAATAAGTGGAATATCTATATCATTTAAACTTTATTGCTCGTATGATATGTCTACGAAACTTTTTGAAACAAGTATAATTTGTTGACTAGACTGCAACAAAAGAGAACGTGAAATAATAAAGTAAGTACCTACTTTGTGACTACAATGTACTTAAAAGATGAAGGACTCGAGCGGGGTCACTACCCCCTTTATATATCTTGACGCACTTATAACATTTCATTGAGATTTGTATAATCCAATGATACTTAGCATTTTTGGATATTACGAGCAGATTACTGATTTCATGTACCTAGAATTTTAATGTTGGATTGTACTTTCAATAGGAATAAAATTAGAATTGTGCTTAATATTTTGGATGAGATTTTTTACATTTTTTTTTATTTACACAAGTTAATCAAATTTTCTTTATAACGATTTGTTTATTACATGTCAATTTAAAACCTCTTTGAAATTCATAGTTCTATATATTTCTCAAAAACAAGAACAATCCTCAGGGTTCAGGCTTTCTGACGACGACTTCCTACAAATCTAGCTTATAATGTTACCATTTTAACTTAGTAATTGATTATCGAAAAGTTTCTTTGTACACGTCGAAATTCAAAGCTACGGATATTGAAACGATATAATTATTTTATTCAGTACATCAAATTCTGCGATAAATATTAAATATTTCTCTAGGAAAGCTGCACTCACTCCGAACCTACATTTACGAGCTTGAGTTGAAGTTTAAAGCAAAAGAGCTTACCAGTTAAAACCTTCGCTGGAAACTTAAATGGACTATTTTTGAGTGCTCAGGTACGATGTAGTTGGCCTCAAGACCTCTGTTTCAAGCGCTCGTTTCAAACTAAAAGAGGATTTGCGGTTTCCCAAGTTTCTCGTGTTAAATATTTAATGGTTAGATTGCATGAAACGTTTCGTTGAGAGGAGTTCCAACTCTTTAAGCTTACCTTAAGTAATGTACCATGGTACCATGGAATATAAGTGTGCGACAAAAATATATGAGTATATTTTCAGAGTATTTAAACAAAACCAACTGAGCATTAAGTTTACAGGATATTTGAAGGTATTACTATTCCATTCTACTGCACCGAACTCCATTTCACTCTGCTCCGCTCCAATCCACGCCGTTTCGCTACCCTCCCTTCCATTCCCTTCTACGCCATTCCCCTCCATCTGACCCCACTTTTATTTTAAAACACCTAATCACCCAGTTTATACCAGTCTCTGCCGACGACTTCGTTCGAGTGAAATAGTTACTTTGGGCAAACGCTAAAAGGCAGGGGAAGCATTAAAGAAAAATAAAACTCTATTTTTAAACATTCTTCATTGGTGCTCCGCTCCTAACAGTTTTAGCGTGATGATATATAGTCTATAATCATCCATAATAAAAGTGTTATATACCATTGAAAGAATTTTTCAAATTGGACCAGTAGTTTCTGAGATTACCCCCTACAACATCACAAAGTCACAAAGTCACAAAGTCACAACTTTACCTCTTTATAATATTAGTATATATAGATGTATTATTGGGAACAACTCGAACTTCAATTCAACATCTTTGTTAAAGATAAACAGTTATGAGCTATATTATTTTACAGGAAGCCGAAATCAAACGTTGACATTATCCGGTCGTACAAAAGATACCCTTGCCGCAACGAAGTACTCGATCGCGACTCAAGGCACGGTACTGAAAGGGTTTAAGGTTAGGC
Source organism: Antheraea mylitta (assembly GCA_014332785.1). Lineage (NCBI taxonomy): Eukaryota > Metazoa > Arthropoda > Insecta > Lepidoptera > Saturniidae > Antheraea > Antheraea mylitta. Next base: position 3,886,516 of record JACEII010000015.1, read on the forward strand.
TGACCTTCAAATTCTATCTTGTCGTCGTGTGGCTCCGAGACGGGAATTTAAATAGCCTATTAAATTATAAACTACAGTTTACGGAATAAACGACACCGGTAGAATGCTTATGATGAAGAATAAGGCTTGTAAAGTTTCCTTGTGGTAGAACCATAGCCGAAAAACAAAAGATTATCGTTTTCTTAGCGTTTCAAATTGTTTATATATCGTTGGTTAGCGTGGTGATTATGCTCAAACCTTTCCCTTCAACGTACCTTTTGCCCCGGTAACGATAGATTTATATGCTAGCAATAATCAAAACTAAGTCTGTTTTTTTTTTCTCGAACTGGCTACTTTATTGGCCTAGCAAGGTCTTAACAGCTTCACCGCAAAATAAAGTCTGTTTAGTTACACTACTTATATTTCAATAACGGTTAGACCAATTTTTTGATTTGTTGGATCTGTACCTGCTTCGAATAACAGAATAACTAATAAAATATAAGAACAAAAATTAGGACGAAAATTTATTTTCTTATACATTTAGTAACAAACGGCATTTTTAACTGTCTCAAGAACGGATTCAGTGATTTAGGAATTTTTTTTTTAGATTGTATATGACATGATTGCTTACAAAGAATCGACCTTAGTGCAACACGTGCAGCAGATAGTTTAACTGTGAGTAGTGCAACAATACTACGCGAACCTTTTCAATTTTTTTCTCTTTATTTTGAATATAGCGTATGTTTTCCGGTGACGTGAATTCATACTACTAACATTAGTTTTAATTTGATGACTTATTATTGTACAAAATTTGGTTTGAGTTTTTTTTGTACCACGATGGTAGCAATCAAATATGCGGGCCGTTTGATGTTAAGCAGTCACCGCAGCCTATGGACACTTGTAAACCAGTGGTGTTACATGCGCGTTGCCGATATTATTAAAAAATGAAATGTAATTCAGCTTATAACATAACATTTATTGTTCTCAGGTTGTATGAAGTTCGTCGGATCAGCTATTCATTTTATAAACACTAGGTTAGGATATAATGTAAATTGTAATACAAATCTTGTAAAATAATATATAGTAGACGAAAATTATATAGACATTTATAAGTATTTATATAATCTGATGCGGTTATAAAAGGTTATTATAAAAATTGCAAATAAACTGCAATGCTGGTAAACATATCAATCGAGCATCGCCCTTGCCCTCCTATTTTATAGCCCGTACTATGTGACGACGTCAATTACGGGCCGTTTTCATTTCGTTCCCCGTTCACTAACATTTCTGAGACAATTACTCGAACAGTTCTTTTACCCTGTTACCTGGAGTATTGACGTCTTAATACGCTTTCTTTATGACCAATCGAGGGACTCAATTACGAGAACCGTTTGCTACAAATGACAATAATTTTATCAACATGGTTTGTAAGTTTGAATTGAAGATATTATCATTGATATAAATACATAAATCAACGGTTTGATTTAGCTTATTCTTTGTCACATTATAGTGACTACATTTGCTGTACCATTTAGAGCACGTATAGTATTATAAACATAAAAACATTATAGTTAGATCGGTTGTTTTATACATTATAGATTTGTGTATTAACCACAATCTCGCTTCTTGTGGTAAAAATGGTAAATATAGCGTGGCATTGAGTCACAAAAGCTGTCGGCGGGATTCACATATAGATTGCTTCAAACTTTAAACTTGAGTATAGCTAGGTGGGCATAGCAAAATGTCTACCATCAAACTATGATTTTTATCACGAAGTTTTCCTTCACTGAAAACTCTAGCTGATTCGCAACACAGTAATCACTAAGAAATCATCGTCAATATATCTGAAAATATGTTTGCGGTTAACGTTTTCTATCTGTAAAATATGGATAATGGATTCCTCTGATCATAAAACTTAAACATATATGACCGGGTATTTACATCTGGATGGTATCCGCACTAATATGAAACTATCTCTGTCTGTTTGTCTCCTTCTTATGACTAAGCCTTTGAACTGATCAAAATTATGAATATATAGTAGATTGACACCTAAAGAGAGCATCTATTCACTCTCAACACACCGAAAATGGGTTATAGTAATGACAAAAAGATATTAGTTTAAAAAAATATACAATAAAATTTTGAAAAAACCATAGCTACATATTTCTTGCTCGCCGTACAACAGCAGTGGAAATGAGGCGAAAACATGTTTTCACCCAAAAAAAAAAAGAATTTACATATAAGCAAAATGTATTTACTGAAGTATTTATTACAGTAATTTTTTTATTACGTTTTCTTTTTTTTTTGTTCGTTTTTAATTTTATATTTACATTAATATGACCGTCTGAACGTCCGTTTATCAACATATAGGCTTCCATCGAAAATCAGCGCTGCAGTACTACGGTATTGCACATTTTTGCTGAATGGGTTCGCCAATTGTTGGACGTTTATTTTTATTTTTCAAGTGTATTTTTTTCTGTTTAACTAATTTGTGTAATTTAATTTGATTGTATGTTTGTTCCAACAATAAAGTATTTCTTTCTCTTTCTTTCTTTCTTTCTAATACTGTATTCAATCTGAACATACCAAACGTTAGAAAAGTTATAAAACAGTTACAATAAAATATTTTAAAACATTAGCCACAAATTTGTTGCGTGCCATAAACAATAGTGAAAATTTCGCAAGCCATTTTTTTTTGCAAATAAAAAATTTATTATTTGTCATCATTTATATTCACTGAAGTATTATTACAATAAGGAAGCAGTGAAGAGATTAAAACAGTTTCATTAGTATAAAAACTAAACAAGACGTTTACTGAGAGATAAAGGTCGGAGCTATGCAAACCCGCTTTGTAGTGTTCCTACTCGAGACAAGGGAAATGAAAGCTTCCTCCAGACTTTCAATTAAGTTCGAGGAGATGGTAATTATTTATCTTTCGTACTCTTCTCTTTGGTTTTGTTATTAGAGGACACCAGATGTTTTCTAATGCCGTATAGTTTAGAGCCTGACTGTTAATATTTAATTAGTTCAACTTCAATAATTGTTATTATTTTTATTTTAGTTTACTACACAGAATTACTAAGACCAGTATCAGTTCTTTAAGTAATAGTGTTCGACTTTATATCAAAGTCCCAAAGCCCATTACCGATTTTTCGGATAGTGAGTTTAAGGAAGCAGGTGTTATATCTAAAGGCTATTATAGAGCGGATAAATATGTGAACGATGGTAATCTCTAGATATGACGCCCCTCTGTGTACATTTGCTAAATATGAATGCAAAATATCTATACTAGTGAAAACGTATGCCATACAAGATTAATACAATCGAGTTTCTAGCCGGTTCTTCTTTATGCCTGGGATGTTTTTGAAACCGGTGGCAGCTTTAACATTCAGAAGCGTCTTTTCCAAGGATCAATTAAAAAAAGTAATTTTGATTTGATTTCTCGTAATACATGTTTGAGATATAGCTAAATTATTCTGTACATCCTATTTAATGATGACTGGTAGAGTGTAAGGGCAATTTATGGTGAATATATAGCATAAAAAACGTCTCTATAAAAATATACTTAAGTTTGCGACAGTTAGTTTACGACAATTGATGTATGGTTTTGAAATTAAACAATTGCATATATATGCACACTACCATTCATTTTTATATATAGATGACTAGTGGTCGCCCAGAACTTCACCTGTGCTGTACTTTGTAAATTATCATAGCATATGTTTTCTTTGTGTAACTTTAAAGATTTATCTGGCGCGCACCAAGCCAGCTCTCTGATAGCAGCATTTTTCAAACATACTTAACGCAATATTCAAGAAATATAAAAATTCAAACCATTCGATTTGTCATATAATATCCCACGGTTTACTTGTTACGCTTTCACATCTAAACTATTCAACAGATCGTACAATTTTTATACATATCTCATCTCTAAAAAAAATGTCTTACTGTTCCTGAAAATAAAATCAAATCTAAAATCACGCAAGTAAAAAGCAAGTAATTACTAAATTAATTTTAATTCAGGAATAAAACATGATAATTGATCAGATTAAAAAAAAATGCCAATAACAGACTGAGCCATCGTATCGCCGATAAAGAGCAAACGACAAAGGCTTTTAGAGCAGAGTTAGTCGATGAACTGCGCGCAATTATCGTAATTGAAGCTCCGACCGCGATCGTGTTTACTGATCTGTCACTTACGGCGATAACTTGTTAATTATTTACCTTATATTAGGTTTCTACACTATCACAATTATTAATAAAATTTGTATTCAATTGTGCTGATACATTTCAAAACTATTATATAAATCCAAGTTTAAACGTAACGTGTAACATGTTTAATTTGTTAAGAATTCCAGTTTTTTTATATCGAAAACGAAGTTCTAATTTTGCCATCTATAAGGTTTTTAGTTTTTTTTACAATCTTCGTATTTTACATGGACAACGTTTTAAGATGAAAACTAACGTAAAATATTAGAAACGGCTAAAATTGCATTTCGCTCATTTCGAAATGTAACGACACAATTCATCATCATTATTACCCTTATTCCACCTAAGTAAGATGGGCACAACATGTTTTCTTTTTCCACTCTCTCCTATCAAATGTCATCTCAGTATTCACACCTTTTACACACATATCACTTTCCACACAATCCATTCATACCTTTTTATATTTCTTCTACTCCTATACCCATCCACCTTCATACATTAAACTCTTCGAGTTACTTGACTTTCATCTCTTCTCATAATATGCCCGTACCGTGCTAACCTATTACTCCTTAACTTCTCTATCACTGGTGTTATTTTGAAAGTTCCTCCGTTCAATCATACGAATTATGCAGGGCGAGTATATTATTTTTAATTTGTGTTGTTGTGTAAAAATGATAAATGTGATTCAAATATGAATGTTAGTATTGTTGTGTTTTTGTGTGTAAATCGAATGAATTGTTTTAGTTAAAGACATACTGAGCAACAGATAGAGAGAGGTATTGCTATTTATAAAATATACGTAAAGAGAAGTGGAGAGGATAGTGATATGGTAATTTGACAAAAGGCAAGTTTCACAGTGATAAATAAAACATCACTATCTTCACCAGACTTACTTTTTTCATGTTTTTTATCTTAAAAATTCCTCATTTAGGATTCAATTTACAAAATTATTGTTTTATTGGAAAGGAAATATTCTCAATGGAGATTTAATTTAATTAGCATTAGACTTTAGATTCTGAAGATAAAGTAGCTCTTTGGTTACTCAAAATTGAATGGTAAGTGATAGTGATTGAGAAGGTAGACACTTAGATGTGGTCAATGACCATCAAGTGCATATTTTGAATATATCTCTTTGAAGTCGGGTTTTATTTTATGACAAAAAAAATCAATGATTCAAGCTTAGACTAACTCATTATCATATTATACGTTCATTCAAATTTCAAAGGAATATCAAGCTTGGTTAATGCGAAGGTACCGACGCAACCGACAAAATGTTAGGACAAGGTAATTGAAGTTGGGACGCTGTTCTATGAACACATTAAAACGCTGATTTTATTACGGACGGTACAACCTCAAGCAACGTAGTCTCTGAGTGGTTTCAGTATTCAAATTAAGGTAACCCTTGTCTGGTCCTGTTTAATTTGATGGTAAAGTGTTACGCGTGTCGAGTGATCGTTTAATTATAAAATGTACAATTATTTCCATATTTTTTATGTTTTCCTTCTTTGGTAATCATTTCTCTTATTAAAGACTAGACGCAACTTTAACTGACGTGGGATTTGGCAAGGCTATTTTTGTTAATTATAATCGTAGGTGTGAAATTCCGACAAAAGAATCTACGGCTTAGGGCGCTTTCGGTTTAGACGATTTGTGTCGAACTACTACCGTACATACTGTGCATTTGCAAAACTCAAAGTGCCCTCCTCGCTGACATCAAAAATGAGGAACATCGTGATCGCGGTGTTGTCTTGCCAACGGACCTGCGCCGGACTGTTCTCGTCCATTCTCGTTACGACACATTTTGTGCCAAAAACATAACTGGCCGTATAGAGTGCGCTAACCTGTCCTGCTGTCACGCGGCAGCACTCCGATACAAAACCGCTTAAATTGAAAGCGCCCTTATTTTAGGTATTGTTATATATAAATTGATGAGGTGTCCGAATGCGATACCACTTAGCAATTCATGATCCAGTAATTTTTTTAAATAATTTATAAGTTTTTTAGCGTTGACCACAATCTCATGTGATGTTAAGTGACAATTTACTTTAACATGGTAAACACACTAAACCTAGAGAGCAATGTGTCTTAAATATATCTGCTGGAATACACCGACAGTTACATTCACCTTGAGAGTAGTAACTAACCAGAGAGACTTAGAAAAAACCCTTCTACCATGCTATGATTTCATCGCGGCGTTTTCCTTCACCAGAAGCTCCAACTTAGTTGCATGGATTCGAATCTACATCCATCAACGTTGTATCTGAATATGCAAATAATTCAGACTTTATCGCTATTTGTATACCGCTTATGATTTTTATGCTTAATAGAATGTGTTTCTTAGCCAAATTATTGTGATTAAAATATTTGCATATAAGTTATATCTCATTATTTTCTGTATAATTGTTTCTGTTAAATTGATCTGATCCTAAATGTTCGCCTTTCAGTAAAATTGTTCACGCTGAAACCCATGTGATCGCCACTGGAATACGACAAGAGTTAACATTAATTGGATTAGGACCGCGGTTTTCTGAAGCCGTTAAGTGCTTATTTCATTATAGAAGGTTCGACCTCAAACGAAAATAGCCTTGGGGTTTGGTTTGTGTATTCAAATCAAGGTAGCCGTTATCTTGTTTGGTTTAATCGCTTGGAAACTTGTTATACGCTTCGAGGACAATGCAATTAGAAGACGTTTGTATTTCCTATTAAATGTAAAGGCTTGACCATTTTATATTTCAAAATGTATACATATAAATAAAATGACGTGTCTGTTTTTTTCTGGGAATGTATCCGAAACAATTGAGCTAAATTTCCTGAAACGTTTGCAAATAGATAGTAGAGTTTTGAAAGTATCAATCAGGCTACATATTATTAGTTATTATCGTAAAGACTAAGGCATAATAGCAATATTACCACAACCAGTTTAAAAGCGGTTAATAGTGTGTAGTTTTTAATTTATAATGTATACCAACTTTTATTCGTCTTTAATGACCTAAGGTTAAGCCATGAACCATCATATAGTATGTATCCTAGTCTTATATCTTCTTCAACTGAACTTGATAGAAGATCTGCACTATATTTATTCTTTGCATAAGGGCTAAGCAAAAATATTAATACAATAAATAGATAAATACAATAAATAGAGTTCACGTGAGCAAAGAGCATTGGCTAGTAGAACAGTAAATTATAATATGACCTGTAAAATATAACAGCTCAAATGTGAAAAGTAACTTATTACTATACTTATAAACAAATGGTTTTATAAGTACGTGAACAATCAAATAGAAAAAATTAAAAAGCAGTGGTGAAGTGATGGCGTTTACAATAAGGGCATTGCTTAAGAACCAGCCAAAGATGGGCGCTGTCTTCAATTTGTAATCTCTTCTCTATATGGGGAAAACCCATCTTTGTTTTTACCCAGGCTAAAAGACTCTGGACACGTTGGGTTGGACTGTGGCAATCAAAAATCCCGTAAATTAACATCGGCGTACTATAATCTACGAGTACTTGGCATGCATCCGTCTTCACCATCAACTTAGCCTCTGTTGTAAATTAAAATTAAGTTTTTTTTTCAAGGATTTTTTCAGAACATTATCTATCTTCTGATTTCTATATATAATAAAAAAAGGATTTCTTTATATCAGTTTTTCGGTATGTTTTCTTTATTACTTTCATTAGGAAAAAAATAATTCTTTCCATACCTCACAAGTATCAAAGTGTATGCACACCGAGTTCTCTTTTATTCAAAATCGCTTCTCGACTAAGTACGGCGTTGAAAATGCTAAGGGTCAGCCTCCCCAATATATTAAAGTGTTCAAGCTACCCCTCTTTGTGTCCTTTACCCTCCGCAAAGGGGAAGCGATATTCTAAAGAAACGAATCTATTCTTTTCAACTGAAATCAATTTCTGAAAGTTGCCTCATCACGGGACCGGTATATAAAATTTAATCTTTTTAAAAATCGGAATATTCAGAACTCGCTGTACTCCTATCATGGATAAGCTCAGCATTATAGTATCCTTTGTTATGAGTATTTTAAGTTCAATGATCTTCAGCTATAAGGAATTGGTATACTCTGGTTAATAAAATTTAATAGCCTTTTTTTCATTAGGAATAAGGTCCACAAAGAACATATCAGTCTCATCGTCTATAATAGCATGTGAAAAGTATTATACAGTCTCCATTGCTCCTAATTGTATACATACGCCAATTATAATGTCTTATCGTAACTGGCAGGTAATGGTGGCAGGAAACTACAATTTTTCGGCTAACTAAATAGTGACCACAATACAACAGATTTCAAATATCTCGTGGTTGCTATTGATTTTGTATTTATTCTCTGATACACTGCTGTCAGTATCTCGTGCAATAATAAAATGGATTATCGGTATTAATTTATACAAAAACATACTTCAATCTTCAAACTTATTGTTCGTACTTGTATCCATTTCTAAAGCCTGTATAATTGGCATTATGTGAACTTGTTTGTTCCTTTGTCATTTGAAACTCACTTTGTGCGATAGCTTTCCAATTAAGGTGCAGTAGTAAAGCACATCGCTGTTTTGCATTTATGGCCTCAAAGGCGTCGGTTCATCAATATGCATGGCAACACATCTACAGATTTGTCCATTTGTCCGTGTACGTGGTACAAGGTGTGACGTGACAACTCTGTAGGAACACGGTTGGTATGTGAGCATGATCCTTATGTAATGCTGTCACATAAATCTGAGCCGTTTAGACTTAAGTATACGGATACTAATGCATTGTACCAATGAGTGTACAACTTCCCCATTACCTAAAATATTTACTTAATAAAATCCTTAAAATTAACTGACAAATCTATGGCATAATTGAAATTGATGGATCTAGTCGTGAATTTTTGAACACGATTTCTTTATATCACGTAGACGAGTACTAAGCAAGTAATTTTGAATATTCTCCCAAAGGAGAATAACGATCTTACGATATGACTTATCACTAAGAAGCACTCCAAAGACTTTATCCGGAATGTTTATAAGAATTTAATTACTGTGACAATCTATAACATATTAGTGATTAAAAACACAGATAACAATGAACGACTTATAGTGTGTGGTGATAGTGGGCACAAAATTCTATCAAACTTTCTGTCCTTTTTTTTAAATATTTATCACCGCTGCCTCAGTAACAAGAGGTTGTGTCACTTCCATCATCAGCCGATTTGCTACTTTTTCAATAATCTTTTACGTTATTATATTTTTAGGAATTAAATATCTACGTTCATAATTTGATGACGGGAATTTACTAAATCCATTTAGAATTGTCGTCAATCTGCATGAGAAAGTCTTATCGGCGTGTAATATTCTTATAAATGTATTTTATCATTAGCTTCTGCCCGCAAATTCATCCACGTGAAATAGTTACTTTTAGCTAGCTAACTCGAGGCGGGAGCTTTCAACAGGAAAAAAAACGATTTTGAAACCTTTTTCATTGGTGCTCCGCACATATTGGTTTTAACCAGATGATATATAACCTCGATAAATGACTTATCTAACACTGAAATATTTTTTAAAATCTGAGCAGTAGTTTCTGAGATTACCCTTTACAACCACACAAACTCACAAACATTAATTTCTTTATAATATCAGTGTAGATTACTAATTGTATTTACCAAAGAAAGTGCTTAGTCTGGAACATGACTCCACTGTTGCAAATATCACATACCTGTTATAGGTACAGTATTTTATTCATAACCCACATATAACAGTAAGGTTATATTGCTCCAAAAATAAATTGTCTTTAGAAATAATTTGTGGACTGAAATGGGCTGAAAATTTTGTTGCATTCAGCAGACGGCTATTTACATAAATAATTTGGATCTTATCCCAGCGGATTTTCCGTGTCTGTTTCTGGTTCACTATTTTCATCGGAATTCAATAAAATGCTATTTTAGTTATTTGGTTCAAGGTAAATTTATACCAATATCGATATTTAAAACGCTGTTGGTTATACATGTAATAGCATAATTATATTGACAGTAAAGTTGAGTCCTTAGGAGGCATTAGTTGATGAAATTTATGTAGTAGTAAGAAATTAATAGATATAAAAGATGTTTTATCTATACTTTTAATTGTGCATCAATATGGGTGGTAGAACGCTTTGATGACTACATTTTACATTTTTGTTAGTCACAAAAATCCATAAATTAATCTTAATAAGGTAGATACTAATATTAATCCCACAGAAAATATCATGAGCTTGATAACGGATCATATCATACGATTGTTTAATAATATTCTATGAAGAATTAATGTAAGGTGAGGATAAATAATAATTTTGGGTCGAAACGTAATTCGTTAAACAAACCATCAAAATATTTGTCGATCCGTCGATTTACAGTTGGAATTACCATGTTCAGTAATCAAGTTACCGTACAATCGAATATAATAAACGAGGATACAAACGAGATTAAATATTTCACGAGAAAAGTAATTCCAAGCTCCGTCGCTTTAAGTATTTTGATTGCGGAAGTTATAACGTGGTTGAGATACGGTTACGTTAATACAATTTATCAGTTTGCAGCTCAAGTACAACTTTATTAGCTAATCGATTTAATAACTTACCTGGAATGTCATTATACGGATAACTTTGCGTACGCTTAATATTCATTGCTGCGTTGCTTTATTAGTAAAATAACACAAATGACAATGGACTTAGAGAGTAATAACTTGGGATGGATATGTATCAAGGAGGAATGTACTATAGATTACATACAAGTGCGTTAAGTAGACGGTATCCATGGGTTTTGTGAAGGATAATAGATATGAATACTAAATTAACAACTGATAGAGGAGATTGCATAAGATTAAAAACTTGTTGATGATGGTATCGGTTTATTAGTAAATGTTTTAATATTGTAGGTTTGATATCGTAAAATATTGTTAAGGTATATTTTGAAGCACCATTATTAGATTATGCCTGTTAATAATAGCTTTTTTAACTTATGTAACGGCTAAAATCGATCTACCACCAAAATTCCATATGCCTTTTGATTAATGGAAGTGTCATTTTAAGGACATTCATCGTCTATATTTTTTCTCGTTTAACTCATTTCTACCATTTCAGTGTAAATGTTCTTTACTTGTATGCAACTTGATCCCGCTGTTATTATGATGCTGTCGTGCTAAGGCATTTGGCAAGTTCTTATAAGATGTTTCTGTCTCAACAGTTTTTCTTTACCAATTACATTACAAGCTCATTAAGCCTAAATAGTTTACTGTCTACTTGTCCAGCCCATTGATATTTCGACTTCTCAATTAGTTTAACAACTACGATAACTTTAGATTATCATTCAACCACATTCTCATACAATCTCGTAATGGCACTCCTACAATTTTTCTGTCCATTATTTGTTCGATCACTTGCAGTTTGATGATAACTTCTTTGATGAGGACCCAGTTTTGGACTCGATAGGTGCAGATTTTTTTTTTACCACTTTTATTAGGAACTGGTCGGCCACTGTCACATCTACTTGTATCAGGGAATATTTGATGTGATGTAATTAATATACTACTTCTTTGAGATTTTAGTTATTCACATATGTGACAAAGAAATGAAAGTATGCATTTTTTGTTGCAAATAGAGGTTCAACAGCAGCCAATCAGTTCCAAGTAATAAAAAATGTATTATAAAGTATAATATATTCGGTAAGGAATTATTGCACCGTTTCCTTTGCCGCAAGCTTACGTTGATTCTAAACCGGAAACCTCATTTCCTTTGCAAATCAAATTACATTAAAAAAATAAGGGCGAGTGCCACGGAGAAATAATTACACCAATAGCAGTACAAAAGGTTTACAAATCATGATAAATATAATTCATATACCACTTTAATGAAAGTTTGTAATCCAAAATACCATATTATTATGTTCACGGAATATCGGTTCTAGGAACGAGCGAAATTATTCATAGCAGTCGCATGCCTTAAGGAAATGGTTTTATAATTATATTTTAATTATTTGTTAACATAATTTTATATTATTTTGAATTTGTGTAGTTAATCATTTTACTTCGTTTAATGTGAATAAAAATTGTTGATTTAATCTTAATTTTATTTGTATTTATATTAGTTTTAGTTTAGTTAATGTATTTTTTTCCTCACCGAATAATATTTTTGTTAATAATAGTGAGTTCTGGTATTGTACGGGAAGGCTGCGGTTTGTTGTGTATCAGTTGTTTATTTCTGCTTTTTGTTATTAAATATTTCGTCACCATAACAGCCGTGTGTTATATTGTGCCTTTCTTATAATTAATTTAATATGTGTTTAATATAGTATTTACTACAAACATGTTATACCCACCTGATTTGCTATGCGCGTCTTTTATTTTTATTAGTGGTACAAAATATACACAATTAAAAAAAATGCTCAAAGATGAAAGAACTAACACGAACCTATTATGAATTTAATATCTATAATAGGTAAAACATGGATACCACTAACTTTTTTTATATCATAGGAGGCAAACGTGTGAGTCACCTGATGTTAAGTGATCACCACCGTCCATAGACACTCGCAACACCAGGGAAGAAGTTGGAGGAGGGGGGAGGGGGGAAGGGAAGAGGAGAAAGGCAAGATGAGGAGAGATAGGACTAATTATCTTTATTATGTTGTTTGTAATTGAACGTAGTTTAATCAAACCATTTTTTTTTTTCAAACTGCTGCGCTATTGGCCTTGCAAGGACTTTACATCTTCATCGGACTACAAAACCAAACCATTCGAATTTGCACTATTATTAACTTCAAGCAAGTCGATTAATAAAAAAACATGACAGTAATGAAAGTATATCAAAGAAAAGTTAAAAAGTTACCTACGCCCTTCTATTTTATTCTTGAAGTGATGAATTACTTACCGAGTACCGTAACTTTGTTCCTTTACTAAAGTACTATAAACAAGAAAACAACTAATTGAAAACATGGTGATATTTTGAACTGAGAAGATTCATAAGCTACATGGTTGTACATGATTTCACTCTATATTTTGTAACACTGGTGTCATTTGCTCAATATAACTTGGTCATTTTAATAACGGGTCTTTTATTCTGTTACTAATAGATATTTAAAATATTTATGTCTAATATTAATAGTAACTTTGATAAGTATATTGATTCTTCAACCAGTCTTCTAGTAGACTATTCCTGCCATTGTCAAGTGAGTATCGATTATATTTTTCTTACTATACTATACTATTGTGTATACTATACTATAAGTATAGTAAGAAAAATATATCGAAAATGTTTTAACACTTTACGCTAAAATAGAATTCTGGAGACTGAAATAATGAAAATTTTCTCATTTACGAGACCATATTACTGATATTATTGATTTTTATGTCATAGGAGGCAAACGAACAGACGGGTCACCAAATGTTAAGTGATCACTGCCGTCCATGGACACTTGCAACACCAGTGGAGTCGCTAGTGCGTTGCATGCGTGGGGCAAAGGGAAAGACGAGAGGAGAAGGGAGGGGCGAGGGGAGGGGAGGTGGGCCTGTGGCACTCTCACTGACCGAACGAAACGCAACAACGTAAACACTGTTATTTCACGTCGGTTTTCTGTGACAGGGTGGTACTACTTCGGGTGAGCCGACCCATTCATGCTGAAACCAGTAATAGCTTCAGCGTGGCTCTACCACCTACAAAAATAATATATATTTGATAATGCTAGGCAATTATAATAAGGGTGGCGCGGCGAAGCGTCGGTTAGTTCCATGAAAACCTTTCTGAATAATTTATTGAAACACTTAAGGGATTGACTGCGTAATAATTCACTTTCATATTTGTCACTATAGTACGAGTAATTACTTGAACTAGTGGTCGCCCAGTGGTCAACATTCGACAATAGTTAATTGTTTTTTTAAACGGACCACCGATACATCAGGTTCGAGGTCTCCACCTCCCACGATATGCCCGCAACCCGCCCCCGGACGGGTGCGAAGTTCCCCCGTTGGACGATAAGCCGTCTCGATTCGGAGCAAGTGAGAGAGGCGGCCATCGTCCAGGGTTGGGCCATGTCCCCCCCCGGACAGAGATATCGACGAGTCCGCAGCCCGCCTCCGTGACGCTCTCACGGAGGTATGTGACGCGTCGATGCCGCGGAGCGTACACCATCCGAAGGGGAGGGCGGTGTATTGGTGGTCGCACGAGATCGCCGAGCTCCGTGCGGCCTGCTCCGCAGCCCGGCGGCTGTACTGGCGCAGTCGCCGGAGAAGGTCCAACAGGGACCCGGAGGAGGCTCGGCTGTATAGCGACTACAGAACCTGCAGGAAAACACTGCAGGTCGCCATCAGCCGGGCGAAAGAGCTGGCATGGGAGGAGATGCTCCGTGAGCTGGAGAGGGATCCGTGGGGGCGCCGCCCATACAAGATAGCGCGGAAGAAATTCCGCGGCCAGGCGCCCCCGACAACGGAGACTCTCCAGCCGGAAGTAGTTAAGAGGGTCGTGGGAGCATTGTTCCCCGACCCTCCGCAGCTCCTCCCTCCTCCAATGCCTCCTCCTCAGGCGGTAGAGGAGGCGCCGATCGACCCTCCCCCTGTTACGGAGGGGGCGATGCGGAGAGTGATTGACCACCTCCGCATTGCGGGACGCAAGGCGCCCGGCCCTGACGGGATCCCGGGCCGGGTGCTAGCCATTGCTTTGGACCATCTCGGAGAGTGGCTTCGGGAGCTGTTCAGCCGCTACCTGGCAGTCGGGCAGTTCCCGAGGCCCTGGAAGACGGGGCGGCTGTGCCTGATGGCGAAGGAGGGCCGCCCTCCGGGCTGCTCGTCCACGTATCGGCCCCTTGTGCTACTGGACGACACAGGGAAGGCGCTCGAGAGGATCGTTGCTTCCCGGGTCGTTCGGCACCTTGAGGAAGTGAGGCCGAATCTGTCGGACACGCAGTTCGGCTTCCGGTCGGAGTGTTCCATGCTGGACGCCCTGATCCTTCTGAAAAAGGTCTCCACGGAGGCGACCTCTGAGGGTGAAAGAATATTGGCGGTGTCCTTGGACATCGCCAACGCCTTCAACAGTCTGCCGCACAGTATCATACTGGAGGCGCTCTGCTATTTTGGAGTGCCCCTGTATCTGGAGCGGCTGTTGGAGGCGTACCTCGACGGGAGAGAGGTCGCCTTTGTGGACGCCAGAGGGCGGATGGTCCGGCGCAACACGGCGTGGGGGGTTCCACAGGGATCGGCGTTAGGGTCTTTCCTGTGGAACATGAGCTATGACTGGGTGCTCCGCGGCGCGCTCCCTTCTGAAGCGCGCCTCATCTGCTACGCGTACGACACCCTAGTCGTAGCCAGAGGGGGGGAAATTAATAATTTGTTGCGCCTGGCCACGGAGGCTGTAACTCTCGTGGTCAGGCGCATCAGAAGACTAGACCTCGAGATGGCCCTCGAGAAGACTGAGGCCCTAATGTTCCATGGGTCTTGGAAGGGGCCACCTCCGGGTGCCCACATATATGTGGAGGGAGTCCGTGTCAGGGTGGGGACCCGGATAAGTATCTGGGCCTCACCCTGGACGGACGCTGGCGGTTCGAGCCCCATTTTAAGGGGCTCGGACCACGCATAGATGGGGCAGCAGCGGCGCTCGGACGACTCCTCCCCAATACGAGAGGGCCGGGTGCCGCCTGTCGTTGCCTATACATGGGGGTCGTGAGGTCCATAGCCGCCTATGGGGCACCGTTATGGGTGGACGCCCTCAATGCCACCAATATCCATGCGTTGCTAGCCGCGCAGCGTACTGTGGCGTTGAGGGTGATACGGGGTTACCGGACGGTGTCCTCTGCGGTGACCATGGTGCTGGCCGGCTCTCTTCCGTGGGAGCTTCAGGCGGAAGTGCTTGCCGCCGTTTATAACTATACAGCGGCTAAGAAACAGATGGGAGAGCCTCTAGCTCCCGGGGAACTAGAGCAGAGAAGGAAGTACGAGAGAGGGTTGAAAATGGAGAGGTGGGGGCGGGACCTGGCGGACGCGCAGTACGGGCGATACACTGTCGACGCCGTCCGACTGGTCCTGCCCTAATGGTGCAATCGACGATGGGACTCCTTGACGTTTCGTCCGGTGCAGGTGCTGACCAGGCACGGGTGCTTCGGTTGGTACTTGTACCGGATAGCAGGCAGGGAGCCGACCGCCGTATGCCATGAGTGCGGCGTTGAACCGGACACCGCGCAGCACACACTTTCCGAATGTGCTGCGTGGGAGGAGCGACGCCGCATTCTGGCTGCGGCGGTGGGTGATGATATCTCGCTGCCGAGCGTCGTCAAAGTCATGCTCAGCAGCGAGAATGTGTGGAATGTTGTTGTCTCCTTCTGTGAGGAGGTCGTCTCGCGGAAGGAGGCGGCGGAGAGGGTTCGCGAGGAGGACCCGCTAAGTGGTCGTCTCCGCCAAAGAAGAACTGGTAGGAGGAGGCGCCAGTTCACGCGCCTTCTCCCACCACCATAGCTAGACCTAGGGGAGATGGGTTGGGGGCCCCATCTTCCCATTGCACAGGTCCGGCGGACGAGAAGGAGACGGTCGGTGTGTACCCGGCTGTCTCCTTACAAGACGAAGGCCCGGCGGCGGCACTTCTGCTGCTGGGCCACACCGCTGAGGCGGCACGATGAAGTCTATAGAGATCTCGTGCCGCCCCAACCATAGCGGAAGACGTACACCGTGGGGTTTTAGTCCGTGCGAGTCGGACATAACCCACCCTCTCCCCCGGGAGGGTAGCTATCCATAAGGGATTTCCCCACGTAAAAAAAAAAGATATACGTATTTGAGTTATTGAAACATGCATGTGTACCAAACATGCGTGCCTCAACAACTCTTATATGTATTTTATGTTGGAAAAATTCCTCAAAACTATATAGGATAGGACCGGATAAGGAAAAATAAGGGTAGAACTCTTTATCGTTTATTTCTCTCAAAAAGAAAACAGCATGTAAGCGTGTAGGCATGCACGTGTATATAGGTGATGTGTGTGATGTAGCAGTGATGTAACAGTAAAGGGGCTTCTGAAGATACTACTTATATAATAAGCAAACCGACTCTTATTTTACAGCTATATTAACTCGCAAAATGTAACTTTCACTGGTTTAAATCGAAAACAAATGTCCATTTTACTGTTAATGCAAACTACATGATATTATCTATATCTATACTATCTATACTAATATTATAAAGAGGTAAAGTTTGTGAGTTTGTGACGTTGTGATGTTGTGACGTTGTAGGGGGTAATCTCAGGAACTACTGGTCCGATTTAAATAATTCTTTCAGTGTTATATAGCTCGTTCATCAAGAATGGTTATAGGCTATATATCATCACGCTAAGACCAATAGTAGGGGAGCACAGATGACAAATGTTTCAAACTCAGGATGTTTTTTCCTTTTGAGAACTACTGCGTGTTAGTATTATCGTATCTATTCCACGCGAACGAAGTCGCGGGCAGAGGCTAGTTATCTATACCTATAATACGAATTTAAATGTAACATATCTGTACTTTTTAGATCTTAGTGAAAAACAATTGTTGCAAATGATTTGAAATAAGTATTAAAAAAAATGTTAATCACTTCTAGAAATGTCCGTCTGTCTGTTGTTTGAACATGTATCATTGGTAAAGTAGTACTTAACCAACTTTGTCAACCCAGTAGGGTTGACAACAAAACCTCCCCAAGAAAACCATAAAATCTCAAGGAAGTCTTTATAGTGCTAGAGCCACGCTGAAGCTATTATTGGTTTCAGCATGAACGGGTCGGATCGTTCGGGGTAGCACCACCCTCTCACAGAAAACCGACGTGAAGTAACAGTGCCTGCATTGTTGCGTTTCGTTCGGTCAGTGAGAGCGCCGGAGACCCATCTCCCCTCCCCTCCCCTCTCCCTTCCCCTCTCCCTTCCCCTCTCCTTTTTTCTCTCCACTCCCCCAAGCACAGGCTGGCAACGCACTTGCGATTCCTTTGGGGTTCCTAGTGTCTGTGGACGGCGGTGATCGCTTAACAACAGGTGACCTGCATGTTCATTTGCCTCCTGTATGATATAAAAAAAAGAATATGTTCACGTAACATTTAGTCTTGGTTTCATTAAAATCGGTTCACTCTATCAAAAGTTATTGTAATTTTAATGAGGACGCGACTTAAGTACGAGAGAAAAGTAGATAAGTAAATGGACTCTATACATTTAGATGATTTTATTAGTCATTGTTGGTCTTACATATGTTTACACACGGATGGGTTCGTGAGCAGGGCTAGTCCAAGATAAATCTGATAAAGGTAATAAAAAGGCATGTGTTGCCTTATCAAGACATGGTTGACTGTTAAATAATCTGAATTTATCATTCGAAGTTTTGAGAAATATACTGTTGACGGGGCAAATGCCTTACATTACCCCCTTTAGCCAATATTCAATTGCGGTAATAATAATAATGATGCAATAATATAGATATGATATTAGACTCAATTGATGGTCATCACTGTTAAGTAAGCCTAAGACAAAACTAATGATAAGACGAAATATTTGACTGAAGTACCTTTTAAAGGACAGAACAAAAGAAACTCGAGTCAGTCATAAGAGCTGCCGACAGAAGTAAAAATTCATAACATTGAAATAACTGTGTTCTTTTTTGAATTTTGTAATTTGGAGATTGAAATTTTAAACATTAGTCTGTTTGTCACATTTATTGCGACTATGAACAACAATAATGAGCCTCTTTATACAGTTTATTAATTAGTTAAATATTTGATGGGCGGCACAAGCTCAATATATTTATATTACATTCTTTTATACCATATAGGAGAAAAACGAACAGGCGGGTTACCTGTTGTTAAGCGATCATCGCTGTCCATAGACACTAGCAACCCAAGTGGAGTCGCACCTGCGTTGCCAGCCTGTGTTTGGGGGAGTGGAGAGAAAGGGAGAGGATTAGAGGAAAAGGGAGTGGAGAGGATAGGGAAGATGGGTCTCCAGCGCTCTCACTCGAAAAAACGCAACACTGCAAGTACTTTTACTTCACGTCGGTTTTCTATGAGAGGGTGGTGCTACCCCGGACAAGCTGACCCATTCATGCAGAAACCAATAATAGCTTTAGCGTGGCTCTACCACCTACATTTTTAATTATATATAGGCCGCTGTACAACGCAAGTGCAATATATGACAAGCATGTCGGTGACACTTCCCTGGTCGAAGTCTTCGGTCACGCGAACTCATAAGTTTTATTCCTATCAAGAAGACTCAATGCGGCTAATGAAATTTTCACTGAAAAAACACAGATTTTCTTTAATTATCTTTTGCTTTTTTATATCAAAAGACTCAACAACCTCACCGGGGTTCCAGTTAATTATGTCCTTTACGCCATGAAATGCGGGCGCTTTATCTACCTGCGATAACTTTGTATCTGAATTTGTGAAGACTGTTTCCTTAAGCTCAAGGTTAGGGATTTTAAGCTTTGTGTTGATGGAATTCTATATAAGTTCATTTATAATTTATAAAACTAGCTGATACCCGTGACTTCGTTTGCATTGTATAATCTACCTATACATATAACATGAATGTAAATCTAAATGGCTGTACTTTTTAGATCTTTGTGATTTGAACATTGTTAGAGGTGTCTTGGAATAAGTTATAAATAATGTTTCATTCATTTTTATAACTAAATAGTTATAACTAAATGTTTGTTTGAACACGCATCACTGTTAAAGTATTGCGTTCAAAATAAAACCTTAACTAGAAAACCATAAGACGTATTCTCGACTAACATTTAGTCTTACTTTTATTACAATCGATTTGGTCTATCAAAAGTTATTGTAAATTTAATGACAAAGCGACTTAAGTACGAGAGAAAAGTAGATAAGTAAACTGATTTGTATTTCAGTTGACTTTATTAATCGCTGTTTTTTACATAAGGTTTTATGCGGGCGAAGTCGCGGCCATATCTAATGCATAATAAAAACGCGCAGAGCTCCGGGACCTATGTTTCTAAATTACATATATTAGAAATATATATAATAGATTAATTTTGATATACGTAACTTCAATGAATCCTAAGTAACTACATTTGAAGACACGAATGAGGAAAAGTCAGAAATTAACGATAATTTATACATCTTGCGACGCTAATAAATATAACAAATATAATACGTACAAAGTCTAAAATACTAATAGGCCATTAAATATTCTGTTCAAATTCACAACTAAAATAACGAAACGAGTTCAAACCGAGCTATTTCAATTATTAAGAATAATTCGTCCAATTTAAATTTTGAAACTCTAAACTGATAAAAGCTTATAAGTACCCTTCAAGATTAATTGATTAATTTTCAATTTTCGTTGAAATTTGTGGCTCCGCTCGAGTTACTTTAAGCTTTTAATTATTTAATAAATTGTCTTATACTTTGTTGTTAAAAGAGATTTTTGGTAACGCAGTCTTTCATTTTAGTCCACAATCTTACGTTAGGAGATTAGACATATAACATCAACTTTTGAGTAGGTATTTTTAAGATATATTAGAAACAGTTCTATAGAACATTATTTCCTTGTATCTCATGAGGTACTGACTAGTACTCAAATTACTGGTTAACAATGTAAATGCCTAAGAAATGTTTTTTGAAGTTAATTCGAATTTTCTCTACTTATCACTGTAAATTACAAAACAAAGACCTCTGTGTCTGTCTGTCTGTCTGCTCGCGATAAACTCAAAAACGACTACACAGATTTTCATGCGGTTTTCTCCAGTAGATAAAGTGATTAATGAGGAAGGTTTTGGTATATGATTTGTCAAAGTTTCTTTTATTATCAGGGCGAGACAACGGACCGTATATAATATACATATATTGTACATAAAAACTTGTTGAAAGAATTTTTTTACACGATAGTGAAAATCATATCATAATACATTTCGTAGTTAATTAAAACTATGGGCAGACACATATAGAAGCAAAAAAGAATTATCTCTCATACTTCCTATAAATCAGTATTTTAAAAATCCAAGGTAGCTCTATTCGAATGTGTTAGATCTTTTAGTTCTTATAAAATTCGTAATCGATTTTGATACGGTTTTTAATATAATTTTGAACAATACATGAGTATTACATTAATAAAAGTATTACATTAAAGAAAATCGGCTTAACATAAATAAGTCCTAAGGAGTTTCCGGTCTTTTACATCGATAATAAGATATATAAGATGCATAAAATTAATGTAGTACAGAATTATGCATATCAAAATACCTACAAAATATCCAGGATGGTATACGTCTATGTTTGAAGGATAACCCCCCATTAATTATTTTTATTTTTACATTTGCGAAACCGGGACGAGTCTCTAGTACAATATAATGTATTTTTTTATTATCTTTCAAAATAAATGCTCTAAATGATAGTAAAAACCGTAACAAAATCTATTACGCAGTTAAGAGAAACTAAGAGAATACATAAATGATAGTAAAATCCGTAAAAAAGTAAGTCCATTACGTAGATTATATCAACTAAGGGAACATAAACTGACAGACTTTATTCTGTATTATTTATTAAGAACTAGCCTCTGCTCGCGACTTCGTTCGCGTGGAATAGATATTTCGGGCAAGCGCTAACATGTAGCGGAAGCTCTCGAGAGAAAAAACCCGATTTTAAAACATTCTTCATTAGTGTTCCGCTCCTATTGGTCTTAGCGTAATGATATATAGCCTATAACCATCCTCGAGGAATGAGCTATATAACATTGAAAGAATTTTTCAAATCAGACTAGTAGTTCCTGAGATTACCCCCTACAACGTCACAACATTCAAAAACTCACAACGTTACAAACTTTACCTCTTTATAATATTAGTATAGATAATAAACATCCATAAAAAAATTTGTTAAAATAATTACATACACAGATAACCTTCCAAAGTTATAAAAATATAGAAGAGTCGAACGACTAAAAAGGTAAAACCCTTAAAACATCTTATATTGGAAAGCAACAGGAAAATATATCTCAAAATTTATTCCTTACAATTCTCAAAGTAATGTTACAATTTACTTGGGTCAAATCTACTGGGAAACGATTACGGAGGTTTTTCTCGTTACTTTGCCCAGTACATATTGTATGAGTAATTGTACTCTTTTATAACAATCAATATTGTAGTAACCGATGGCCGTCATAACCGTTTAGTGCTTAGTATTGAGAATAGAAGCTGTATTATAAAGTCCGTTTCATTTTTTTTCGTACGTACCTTTGTACTCCACTGTGTCCGCGATTTCGTACAAAATTCATACGCAGTTTTTACTTTCGTCTCGTAAATTAAGTTTTACTCATATGTAATTATTCATTAATTAATAGTTATCATAGGTATTCAAGTTTTGAAATGAAGTTCGATAATGCGGCTTACAGTAGAAGTTGATTAGCAGAGATCGTCACATAAGTGAAAAGCGTTTATACACTTTCATGTGATATTCGTTTTCTCTGTCTCTTTCTATTGTATATGATTATTGTATATGTGTGCGCACGCGAATACCGAAACTCAAGTAGACTAGCATCATGCGCTGCCGACTGAAATAATCAAATACTGTCGATACTGAACGCCTAGTAATTTGTTTCAAAATAATTTATATCAAAATTATTTATTTTTTTATTTATATTACTATTTCATATCAAAATTTTATGATTTTTTTTTCTTAAAATATTGTTTCTTTTTCATAACTTTATATTTACTCATATTTTATTATTATCAATACTTATAACGATTGTATACTACAAATTATTATCAAATTTGGGCATGAAAAATATTTTCTTTCAATTCTAATTATTCTTTTATTAAAATAGTTTTAGAATATTTTTTATAATATTTATTGAGGAAGTATAACTTCCCGTATAGAAAATGTTATATATATGCATAGATACTAAATATACATGCATACAATTTTTTTTGTGTTTTTTTTTTCGAACTGACTACGCTATTGACCTAGCCAGGTCTTAACAGCTTCACCGGACTACTAAGGCGAGCGCTTAAGGCACTCAGCCCATATAATTTTTTTTATATCTTATGTTTCTTATCAACGTTTTCTTAAAAGACTAGCTTCTTCCAGAGACTTCGTCCGTGTGGAATAATTACTTGAGGGTAACGCAAATATTAACTCGCGATTTCATTTACGTAGAAGGTGAAAATATTTTTAAATAATGTTCTGCTTCTATTGACTTTAGCATGATGATATATCCTTCTTACAGCTTTCATGAATAAATGAGCTATCTAACACAGAAAGCATTTCTCAAATCGGACCTGTAGTTCCTGAAATTAGTGCGTTCAGCCAAACAAACTATTCAGCTTTATAATATTTGTCTAGATAGTGTATATATAGGTATTTATCTGTAATTTTGAAACGAAAATACACATACAAACAAAACTATACGCTTATTAACACAGAGGACCGTTGCTTATGTTATATTTATATCTATCTAAATAAAATTATATGGTTATTGGTTCACTCAGCCCCACCTTGAAGTTTAACTACGCCCCGTTCATAAAATCTAATGCCACATGTAGATAATTAGAAAGAATCACGCGACAAACTAAACCGTAAAGTGTCGTAGGTGGGATAACGTCAGCTTTTACACGCGACCTTTCATAATATATTATTAAACTTACTAAAAGACGTTACATGTAATCAAGCTATATCACATAATGTGTTTTAAGAAACTTATTAGGCGGCAGTAAACAGAGAAAATGTGTTAATAAATAATCTAACTCAGCACAATTGTGTCACATTTTTAATTCGATGAAACCATAGAGTAAATCTTGAAATATATTTTTAGTTATCTGCATAATTCAATAAAATAATAGAGGTCTGCACTTATGCGGAAATCACGCGAGAATTATTGGGCCGAATTCAATAAATTTTATCTTTAATTTTTAGACACTAGGTCTTTAACACAATCCGTGTGAAGCCATTTTCACCTGACATGTTTTTCAAGTTATGTGGTATTTTGACGAAAATTAGGTGTATGTATGTAATTAATACACCATGCACAACATCGTATGAATAATGATTTCGAATTAACGTGTACCACCGGTAGTACACGTGGCCTAAAGATCAAGTCTAACTTGTACCACTGGTAGTGCACGTGGCCTAAAAATCAAGTTTAACGTGTACCACGGTGGTATACGTGGCCTAAAGATCAAGTTTAACGTGTACCACGATGGTATACGTGGTTTAAATATCAAATTTAACGTCTACCATGGTGGTGCACGTGGCCTAAACATCGAGTCTAACGGGTATTCCGGGTAGTATACGTGGTCTAACAATCAAGTCTAACGTGTACCACCGATGATATATGTGACACGAAATGTGTTAAGTAAATGAAATCATGATATCTTCATTTAATATGAACGATGGTAACGTCGGGAAATGATTTTCCTCTCAGTACATCCACCAAAAACTATTATAGCTAGAGCTACCTACCTATGTTTGTAAAAATATATATTATGAATCGATAAACCAGATCGAGTTTCTTGTCGGGTTCTCGATGACTGGGATGTTTTCCGAATCGGTGATAATTTTGACATTAATAAGGGTCTCTTCAAGGCCTGAATTTAGTATAGTATTTTTGATTTGAATAAAAATTTCAGCGATGTACGTTTTCTTATCATAGAGAAGTGGTAACATGCACATATGTAGTAGAAAGGAATTTAAACAGAAAACATTGTTTATAAAGGTATTTTGTAAACAAATGTTTTTTTATTTATATGTTATAGTTGAAATACTAGATTCTGTGTATTTCTTCTCTCGCGTAAATGTTGATTTAACCTATTTTTATATTATTTAACCAAATTTTTTTTTGTTTTTTTTTTTTTTTTATTGTAGCTCGGCAAAGTGACTGCACTATGCCTGATGGTAAGCACAGTACAATCCAAAAATAATAGCGACCACCGATAGACACACTGTCCATCGCCGGTCGCCACTATCATGCCGGCCTGTAATAAACTGGATATGCACAGGCTGATCCCGAAACGCGACGCGCTGAAGCGAGTCACTATGACGGGCTCTTTCGCCATGTACATGGTGGTTGCGATCCAGTCGGGCTGTAAAACCCTACCACCCCGCTATCGCCATTGCCTCGTTTGTTATTCAGCAGGGTGCACCACGTGCAGGTAAGGTTGGCTTGGGTGTCTCAAGTCTTATGATGTTATTCGACACCCCTTACACCCCAAAGTAAAAAATGTAAAGTGTAGATAAAAATTACATTATTTCCGTTATGCGTACGCTTGACACTGTCAAGGTATGCAAATATTATAAAAATCGATACTATATCAACACGAGCGAAGCCGCTAACAAAGCTTAGTTAATAATATTTGCAATGATTTAAATTTTAGTATAGTCTCGAACACTTGACGCAATTTAGATACGAAACTGTAGTCATGCTCTATACCTGATTATATTACTGTTTCGGCACTCGAACGAGCGTGTTCGTGAGACCTCGAGAGGATCTCGGCAAACGTTTAATTACTATGGTACTCGAAACATCCACAGATTGCGTCTGAACGCTATAAAACATGAGATATTTTTACTCGTTATTTGAATTTACGTAGCAATTTAAACGGAATTCCTCCACGGCTGGATGTAACCGTAAAACTAAATAAAGCTGTATTAGACTCAGGGCTTTATGTCGTTAAATTATTATTAAAGAAATTTACATAGATAATACGCGCGTAATAAATGTTCTATCTCGGACTACCTTCAATTTCATTAATTAAATTATGAAAAATTGTTTTTTTTTTACGTTTAAAAATTGAATTATTTTAACTTTTATCTTACTAATCGTGATTTATGATTACAATTTGCTAATTAATACGCATCATAACCGCAACAGCTGTATCGCTACTCTATGCCACATCTATACACCTGATAATCTGTATTCAATATTTCATGGTTGTCGGTTGAACAGTTGGCAAACAAATAAACTCACTTTCACATATATTTTTAGTTATACATTAGGTGGTAGAGCCACGCTGAATGGTTGATGAACTGGTTTCAGCATGAATGGGTCGGCTCGTCCGGGGTAATACCAACCGTACCAGAGAAAACCGACGTGAAGTAGCAGTGCGTGTATTGTGGCGTTTCGTTCGATCGGTGAGAGCGCCGGAGGACCACCTCCACTCTCCTCCTTCCTTACCTCGCCTTTTTCCTCCTCCTTACCCCAAACACAGACTGACAACGCACTTGCAACCCCCTGTTGTTGCTAGTGTCTATGGACGACGGTGATCACTTAACATCAGATGTGTCACCTGTTCATTTGCTTCCTATGACATCAAAAAAAAAGTTAAAAGTATGGTTTAGCGTCTGACCATAATGTAACCAAATATAAAACAACGATGTGGTCTAAGATAAGCCTAGAGGAGGATAGGTGTTGTGGTGTAGTTACTGAAATATATACTGGGTGACTTGTTAATCGCTAGCAATATTTTTATAGGATACTCAGTACTTCATACTCGTTCTAAATCAATTAAAAAATGCACTCGGGGACTGCCGCGGTAAAGCTATTGCATAGCATTTTTTATTAACTTATGCAATTATAACTATTTATTTATTTTATTTATGCAGTATTTTTTCCTTTGTTTTTTTTTTCTTTGATATTAATTCAAGTTACACTTTTTGAGCGTAGTGACCGATAAGAAAACAATTTTTTTTTCTTTTGTTAAACAAATGAGAAGTTAATATTGTTCAAAATATTTTTATTATCTTACAATTCATGTAGGTAATTCAGGAAAACACTTTGTACACAAATTATACGAGTACAGATATTCACTGTTGCACATAGATGATAAATACCTATACATCAGTATATTTTCTCGAAAACAGCTGATTACGTATTCGTCCGATTTCGGAGCAGCTCGTCTCGATCCGCACCCGATTAGGCCTCCCACGGCAGCGGCTCAAGCCTAGGTTCAATCCCTCGGTAGGGAGCCCTTGAGTGCGTTGCTTGCGCGATACCGTGACACACAAATATACATCACCGCTACAATACTACACGATAACCCCCACACACATGCACGCCTACACGCTTACACATGAAAGTGGAAGGGTTTACTTTTTTTTTCCTTATCGAACTGAAAAACTCTCAATTTTTCGATAGTAAATATATGGAGGAATTTCAACAACTCATACATATATGAATAGTTAGCTAGGTTAGCTAAGATAGGTCGCGATTTTGCATGCAACAGGCAATAGCCAAGCCGAGGTGTGCCTTGCACCCTTGAGCTGGTTGCCAAAATAAAATCGGCTGAGTGCCTTAAGCGCTTGCCTTAGTAGTCCCGTGAAGCTGTAAAGACCTTGCTGGGTCAATAGCGTAGTCATTTCGAAAAAAAAAAGTCTCGATCCGTGCGAGCTTTGTACAGTCGTACCATATATACGTTAAGCGAACGCTCGGCCGAGCTATATGGTAGGCAGAGGGGGGGTGTTAGGTTTTTTCGTTACGGAATTTTTGGATTCGGTCTCCACGCTCAAGGCCCCGCGATAAAAGCTATGTAATAGCTTAAAAATAGGTACTTAATATTTAACCTATTTATCTAGAAAATACAAAAGTTATAGTCAATCCGATAACCGTCAGGTGTGCTAAAAGTAAAGTAAACCTGAAGTCAACCAAGCAACTAAGGGTAATTTTTCGAAGTTTGAACAAACAAATTAGTTTATTGTCTGTTTTATTATCAAAGATTTTAAGCTCCGGGACGCCGCTCGCAGGTTTTATCACCGGTCTGAAGAAGTCCTAGGGCTTATTTAAAGTTGTACCCATATTTTTAAGAGTCTTAGAACACATTTTAACTTAGATTATCTTTGTTGTTTATTAGTATTTGTTTCGATATTATTTTTTTATATGTTAAATGTCACCATGAACTATCACACGATTGAAGATTGTCACTCTTTAAACAGCCACGATCTATATACATCTTGTTATCAGAAGCATTTCATAACGACGTATACCTTGACAGCCAACTCTGGCTCATTTCAAGGATTCAAACCTATGTTGCTTGACCACTCTTTAAGCACGTTTTAACTGAGTTTACATCAGTAATATCCAACTAAACGCCAGAGTAATCATGTACGACTATAACAGAGTATATAACCCTTATGGCTTTCGTTAGGTATTAAAGTAAAACTTTGTAAGGACTTTGAAATTTTGATCCACAATATTTTTGCGCCACAAAAAGTGTTGGTGTAAACACTGGGACGGTGTATTTGGAGCAGTGTTACATTTCGGGTACTGGAAAACGGTGCGGCATACATTCTTGTCGCGTACTTTTCGAATTCATATTTCTACATTACCCGCGTGTGAGCTAAACACATTTTTTTAATGTTTTTTTTTTTTTTTTTTTTTTTATTGAAGCACGGCAAAGTAACTGCACTACGCCTGATGGTAAGCATAGTACAATCCAGAAACAGTGGCGACCACCGAGAGACAGATTATCCATCGTCAGTCGCCGCTGTCATGCCGGCCATAATGACGAAAGTCACTGGATATGTACAGGCTGATCCCGAAACGCGACGCGCAAAAGCGAGTCACTATGACGGGCCTTTTCGCCATGTACATGGTGGTTGCGACCCAGTCGGGCTTCAAAACCCTACCACCCCGCTATCGCCATTGCCTCGTTCGTTGATCAGCAGGGTGCACCACGTGCAGGTGAGGTTGGCTTGGGTGTCTCAAGTCTTAAGATGTTATTCGACACCCCTTACACCCCACGAAACACTATTCTATATTAATTACTATATTATATTATATATTAATTCACATGTTTGTGAATTAACAAAAATGTAAATATTGCCTGTATTATGTAAAGTTGTTTGAAAACGTTCAGTGTATTTTACACGCAAATCCCGAAAGGCGACCGTCCGAAACGAGGAATCTAAATAATTTATGTCGTGACTTTTCCGCGAACGCCTCTTTACCCGAGATCGGTCGACGTGCCCGAGATAAAAACTGCCTTTAAAACCACTTAGAAGGATTTTTTTTCCTCTGAAAATAAAGGATCGCTCCCATAGGAGAAGGACTTGAAATTGCGAACGATACTGATAAATTCAGTGGCTAGACGACAAACGTATAAATGGCCTCTAAATGAGTTAAAACATTTGTTAGTATTATTTGGATTTTAGGCCAGTTTATAGAGACGAAGGTTGGGATGCGTAATTCTCGAGATACATCCTAATACGTTACAAGGGTATGATAGGATAGGCAGGAGTATTACTGTATGAATTAATAATTTAGATTACCTTAAATACCTTTAAATGAGCAATTCTTTATATTTTTATATATTGAGGATCTCGGAAATCGTCAATGATTTCCGGGAAACTTTGTTGTAGGTGGTTTCGGGGAAGACAAATCGATCTAGATTTTATTCATAGATTTTTTTATCTCAGTTATCAGGCAATAGCTAGAATTTATAGGTAAATTTCGTTGTCGCTGTCAAAACAAAAATAGCTCAGATGGAAATCGCCTGCTTCGAAAATTCATCTAACACCGGTACGAATCCGTTTAACCCAAGTGACGGCGAAAAGAGATATCTTTTTTAATATAAGTATTTTTTTATGCTAATTTTGTGAGGCAAAGCTAACAGGCTATTCTAATTTGTAATTTTTTTTAAAGAACCGTGCTATCCTCGGTCATCCAGATACTAATTATTAGCTGGGCACACAGCTCTATCCATTTTGTGATATTACTTGCAATAACAGTTAAGTTACAATAGACTATATTAGGATATATGTTAATTTCGTTAGGCGCACTTTGTGTTCTTTCCGAAGTCGGAAGTGAAGCGAGTCGTCAGTGCTTTGGTCAGTGACGTTAAATCGGGCTTACTCGGTCCCATTCGACATCAAATCCGCACGGATCGTTGACGTACTGAGTCGTGTGTAATTAGTCTTCACCACCCACGTTTACTGAGTTTGCCTTAATTATATATTTATTATTACGTTGACAATTTGTACATAAACATTATAGAGTTTCAGTTTTAATTTAAATTGATAGGTCACAAGTTTTCGCTTCTATCGTGTGGTCATAAGCTAATACTCACTTTTTTTTATAAAACTCCTAGTAATTTAATGTTCTCTTTGTTATTTTTGTCATTACTGCTTAGACGTTATGATAAAGCGTAATAATAAGTAGTTTAGGAAACACTCGATACATATGTCTAATTCTCATTGAAAGTCTCGTTTAAAATAGTACAACGTTTTCGGTGATAACCCCAGACAAACAAAAAACTCTTTAAATTCAATTATATATGTACAAATTGTAAAGACTATATTTGCCGATTGTTGATATCACAATAGAGTATATTAAAAAATACGTGTGGCACTCGGGGACTGGCGCGGTAAAGCTATTGCATAGCATTTTTTATTAACTTATGCAATTATAACTATTTATTTATTTTATTTATGTAGTATTTTTTTTCCTTTGTTTTTTTTCTTTGATATTAATTCAAGTTACACTTTTTGTGCGCGGTGACCGATAAGAAAACAATTTTTTTTTTCTTTTTTGTTCAAAATATTTTTATTATCTTACAATACATGTAGGTTATTCAGGAATATTAATCATTGAAACTATATGTTTATGGTAACTGAAATAAGTAACAAAAGTTTGAGACTTGATTGGTGTTAGGTTTTTTCGTTACGGAATTTTTGGATTCGGTCTCCACGCTCAAGGCTCGCAATAGAAGCTATGCAATAGCTTAATGACTCGCGAAGTTCCCAACTAGAACCAATGTTGGAACTTTTACTTCAGATAAAGAAAGACAATAACTTTGAAACTGTCAAATAAATCATGCACCGAGAAGTTAATATAGACTTATTTTCGCAGACAGAAAAACAAATACTTATGTACCACGATTTCGAATACTTTTCTGAAGATTGTTTTCACAATATATTATGCCTATCCTATTCTAACACAAAGTTTATGATATATAGATATTTGGGACATTTTTACACGTAAACTATTAATCGAATTTAAATTAAACTTTATATTAGTACACTAACGAGCAAGGCGGACGTTGTCCCGTCCTGATAATAAAGAAACCTAGAAGTTAGACATATGCTGCTCCTGACTTTTTACGCATTATCAAGCTCTACAACTTTTCTTTAGAACTTAATCATATATCTCTCATCGTTAAGGCAGCATTCGTATAAAACGTTTTTCTACGACTTTCGTTCGGTCAATGAGAACGCCGGAGACCCATCTCCCCTCCCCTCCCTTCACCTCTCCCTTTCTCTCCATTCCCCCAAACTCAGGCTGGCAACGCACTTGTGGCTCCTGGAGTTGCTAGTGTCTATGAACAGCGGTGATCGCTTAACAACAGGTGACCCGCATATTCGTGTGCCTCCTATATGTTAAGAACATGTATCAACATTTTTAGTTTACTTAGAGTGTAACAAACAGACAAACTTACAGTTGATCATGCTTTACATAAGCCTTTATATTTACTTAAATATAATTATATCACGGTGTTTTCTAGTCCGGTGAAGCTGTTAAGACCTTGCTAGGTCAATAGCGTAATCGGATCGAAAAAAAACACGGTGTCATAGATTTTCTACTGGTCGCCATTGGTTTTGATATTAATTACACTGTGCTGTCACTCTATTGTCTTGCGATAAAAAAAAAAGAAATCGTAAAGACACAAGATAGAAATAAAACTTTTATATTACACGAAAACATTTAATTAAAAAAATACAACAAAAGTATCACACGGTTTTATTAGGGTCACCCATCCAAATACTGACTGCATATAATGTTGCTTAACTTCGGTGATCGTACGAAAAACGGTATTTATAATACTCTACTGAACACAGTGTTAAACCTGACGACGTTTTGTCACACAAAAAATTTAACGATATAAATTACAAAGCTCCCTCGTAAGATGTTTCACTAAAAAAAATAGTAATCACATATGATAAATTCTAGATATTGTTACAGCTATTCGTATATCAAATTTATGACTGGCTCGTGTTTCATTCTCTCTGTTGCCAAGAAAGCAAAAATATTAAAGCAACATTTGTATTTATTATCTCATGTTATTGTTATAATATCTTATAACAGCTGTAAAATATTAAATATGAATTCTTTATGGGAATCATTAATTAAAACGTGCAATGAATAATAAGTAAATTCATATGTTTTTATTACATATTAAAGGTATTATATTAAAGTTTTCACGAATTAAAGAAAATCAAATAAAATTAAAATTACAAAAATAATTATTAAGTTTAGTTTTAAGAAGTTATACTTCTTTTCTTCTAACGCGCCGTCATTCAGATATTTTTTTAAACTGCTACAAAAGTACAGTCCACCAATATCGGCGACTGTCGGTCTTCAAAAGTAACGGCAGTCGTCGCTATCATGCCGACCTACAAAAGTGCTTCTTCACGCCTCTCTTGAAGGATCCCATATCATATGCGAAAGGGAACACACTGGCTGGGAGGTGACTGCACAGCACGACAAAGAAAACAGCTTTCGAATTTCTTTGTTCTAGCTGGAATGAAGGCCACTGTGAATCCGTGGAGACGCGTACCCGCCCGCGTATTTCTGTAGTAGAAAATAGAAGAAGGAATGAGGTTAAACAACTCTTCAGAACACTCGCCATGATACAGACGATAAAACACGCTCAGTGAGGCGAAGTCTCTTCGCAACTGAAGCGGTTTAAGGTTTTTAGTGATGTGTGTATCATTTACAATACGGACAGCCCGTCGTTGCAACTTGTCAAGAGCTTCAAGGAGGTACTGAGCAGAATCATTCCAGAGATGTGAACAGTATTCCATGCAGGGCCTAACTTGTGCCTTATAAAGAAGGTATAGTTGGCCGGGCGTAAAAAACCGTCGCACTCTATTCAGAATACCCAATCTCTTAGATGTTGCAGAGATAACACTCCCAATGTGATCCCTCAGTTTAAGGTCGCAGCGGATATTGATCCCTAAGATACTAAGGCTGTCACGTTTTGTAAACGAGTCATTCTGAAGAGTGACAAGAGGTGAAAATGGAGATTTTTTACAGGAGAACACGCAAACCTGTGTTTTCTTGGCATTAAACTCCACCAAGTTACTTGAACCCCATAAAGATACGAGTCCCAGAGACTGGCTGAGCTCGGTGATAAGATCAGCCCGTTTTCTCTCAGTTACAATAAACCTTTGATTGAGTGGACCGATTTTAACGAAATAAAGATCAAATGTTGCTTGAGATATGTTTTATAATATTTTCGGTGACCTTTTGTCGTGAAGGTAGTAATTTAGCAGTGATGCGTGCGATAACAAATACACATTTCTAAAATTGATTGAATTGCATTTGATTACATAATATTAGATATCTCCCTTTTTTTACAAACGTCTGAAAGATACAGACATGTTAGATTTACATTCGTATTATATTTTTCATTCAGTTTTTATACTGCCAGCATCTTTGCCTGCGTTTATATGTAAATAAATAATAACATTATACAATTATCTTCATTTAACTCGTAGTGGTATATCGAATGCAGAAATAGCTCTCAGCTGGCAAAATTTATTAAATTTATTTAACACTTATTTTGGACAATTTAAACAATATCTTTATAAATTATAGTTTATACATTACTATGATATATAAATTATCGTTACATATATAAATGTTTTGTCCGTAAGTATGTGACTAAACTAACTTTGATGAAATTTTTGTGTGTGTTCAAATGGATTCAAGATTCAGAATTGGACCGAAGTATAGTGGCTTATGTACGTCTAATACTGATGTGTTGTATTTACAATATGTGTATTAATTAATAAACTGTATAAAAATAACTAGCCACTGCCCGCGACTTCGTCCGCGTAGTAATAGTTACTTTGGGCTAACGCAAAAACATAGCGGAAGCTCTCAAGAAGAAAAAAAATACCGATTTTGAAATATTTTTCATCGGTGCTAGGCTCCTATTGGTCTTGACGTAATAATATATAACTTATAACCTTCCCCGACAAATGAGTTATTTACCACTGAAAGAATTTATTAAATTCGACCAGTAGTTTCTGAGATTACCCCGTAGAACGTCACTAACTTACAACATCACAAACTCACAAATTTTACCTCTTTATAATATTAATATAGATTATTGTCCGGAGTGTCAATACGTGTAAAAACTAGACTAATGTTAATAATTTCAATAAACAAATTATGAAATTTAAATAATTTATACTATAATTAATTTAAAAATTCAGTAGAAAACATACTTATTTCAATGTTTTGATTTTTCACTTTTGTTGTCGGTTCTTATGACTGCCTAAAAATTTTTTTAAATAGAATTTACATAATCGAAACTTATCACGGTTTGATGATACGAGTCTGAACATTTGATTATATTCCAAAACTCACGTTACACTGCATAACTGGCTCATGTCATAGTAAAGCAAAAAATACAGAGAAAATATTAATCCCACATAGTCCCACATATTCCTGTCGTCGATATGCCTATTAACCTTTACGTAGTGCGTAGGTTTGGTGTTATACGAAACATTTCAATATCGGAATAGCATTTTGTTTTTTTTTTATTACCTATACGTCAATTTAACATGAAAATCTTAAGCACGCCTATACTTTATGTCGACATTTTACCTATAATTTTTTTATTGTTTTTTTTATGTCAAAGGAGGCAAACGAACTTGTGGGTCACATGATGTTAAGTGATCACCACCGTCCATAGACACTAGCGACATCAGGGACGTCGCAAGTGCGTTGCCAGCCTGTATATGGGAGAAGGGGGAGGGGAAGGAAAGGAAAAGCAGGAAAGAGGAAGGGATGTGGGCCTCCGGCTCTCTCACTGACCGAACGAAACACAACAATGCAAGCACTGTTATTTCACGTCGGTTATCTGTGAGAGGGGTGGTACTACCCCGGAGGAGCCGACCCATTCATGCTGAAACCAAAAATAGCTTCAGCGGGGCTCTATCACCTACACTTGTGCTTTATATTCGGTAATAATGTGGAAGTATATTGATATAGTTAATACTAACTGTGTCTGCGGATCCGGTCGCAGTTGTTATTGTTTCTTGCTACTACAATTTGTTATAGCAACATACAGTTTAGTTTAGTTTAGTTATAGTTAGTAATAATTGGTTATACTTACTAAATTAAGAGTTCAGCTATAGCAAAAGAATAACGTGAAAATATTATCCACTAGTTGTCCCGTGCCCACTTCGTTGGGCGGTAAACATTTTCCTTGTGATAAAATTATGTTATGTGTGATTCGGTTAGGACTGAGTGCTATTGTATTTTGATAAGAATTCATTATTCTTGTTGATAATATGACCATTATACATAACTTAACGATTTTTTTTTATTTATTGGATAACAAGGAAATCCTCTAACAAAAGAAAGAGACCTTATCTAGATTCACATTATTATAAAAACGTAACTAGACTTATTACTAATAAAAAACTACTTTTTGTGATTTAAATATAAAAATTAGACATGGTGGCGTTGACCTTTTTATAGGCATTATTAAGTTCTACAACATTTATCTAGAACTCAATCATATATCTCTCATCTATAACTGACAATTGAAAGCCCCAAAGAAACATTTTTGTTCGACTGTTTTTTCTCCGACTTACTTTGCAAATCCATCTACCACAAAAAAGTATTTCTATTTTTTGAGTTAATATATAGCTTATGACACTCATAAACAACGTGGCTTTGTATAGGTAAAATAATTTTCAAAATCGGTTTAGTAGATCCAAATATTATCCCCTCTACAATCTCACAAACTTTACCTCTTTATAATATTAGTATAGATGGCAACTACGTGCATCAATTGTGTTATATATATGGATAAATAATCGTGACTGAATTACCATCACATATAAATTGTCAAACTAATTCGCCTCTGTTTGTGATTTCGTCCACCAAAAATATTAAAAATTGATAAGGAAAACAGACCTAATTTTAATAATACACTCTCATTGTTACAGATGTACTGATCCATAGAATAAGAAAATGAACGCAACAAACAAATGGCACACATACGAGATAAGATGAATGTAACATCGAAAATGAGAGAGAAAGTAAAAACAACCTAACGATGTACGAAATAGTGTTTAATTTCCCTACTGATCTCGTCCCCGAATTCATTGACGAGTACCAATTTAACTTCACCGTTGAATCCAATAGTACCAACAACACGACACAAACGAATACCGATGGGGTTAACAACTGGTGGGCGTTGGTTGCCTTAATGTTGGTTGTGGGCACGGCCACTGGTAACGTACTGGTTTGTTTGGCGATATACTTGGAAAGGAGGTTGCAGAATGTAACCAATTATTTTCTAATGTCATTGGCGATTACTGATCTATTGGTCGCTGTATTGGTGATGCCATTGGGAATACTGACGTTGGTTAGAGGTAAGATATACCAAATATTTTACTTCGTTTTTTTCTGTTCCTTTTTGATTTTTTCTTCTATTTGTTGTAAAGAAAATAGCATAACGAAACCGTAGTAAGATTTTTTTTATATTATAGGAGGCAAACGAACAGGTGGGTCACCTGATGTTAAGTGATCACCACCGTCCATAGACACTTGCGACACCACGGGAGTCGCAAATGCAAGGGAGGAAAGGAAGAGGAGAGGGGGAAGGTCAGAAGAGGTGGACCTCCGGCGTACTCACTGACCGAACGAAACGCTACAATGCCTGCACTGTTATTTCACGTCGGTTTTCTGTGAGAGGGTGGTACTACCCCGGGTGAGCCGACCCGTTCATAGAGAAGCTAGTAATAGTTTCAGTGTGACTCTACCACCTATTACTAAGATGCCATAGTGCTTTTCAAACCCGTTTAGCTAGCTACAATACTGAAGTTAAAATCTGTTACTAAATGTCTATAGGTGTTTTCCGGCCTCTGGACTTAAAAGCCAGTTTCTCTCTCTAAGTCTAGCCTATTTACAATTTAAGAACGCACTGTAATTTAACATAAGGTGAGAATACAGGTAAAGCGGTAAAACCTAAGAAGTATTTTTTTTTAAATAACACCCAAATTCAACTGCCGAAACATGTTTATAGACGTATATCAAACGACCATATCAAAAATGAATGAATTCAATTTTATAACTATACTGGGTAAATTCCCGCGATTTCGTCTGGGCCGTATATTATCTCAATTATTTTGTTATATCTCAAAGGGATTAGGCAGCATTTTCGGCGAAAACTTCCAGGCGGCTTTACTTTTTCCGTCACTTACAACAATTATCGTTATATTGGAACGAATTTATTAAAAACTTTTAACAAATTACAATACTTAAACCATTCTCGCGAACCACTCTATCTATCTATACTTAATATATAAAGCTGAAGAGTTTGTTTGTAATTGTTTGGTTGAACGCGATAATCTCAAGAACTACAGATCCGATTTAGAAGTTTCTTTTAGTGTTAGATAGCTCATTTATCGAGGATGGCTATAGGCTACATATCATCACGTTAAAACCAAAAGGAGCTGAGCACTAATGAAGAATGTCTCAAAATCGGGCTACTTTGGAAGCTTCGGCTGCGTGTTAATGTCAGTATTATACGCGTTGCCATGGTAACGCGATATCATTCTATTAAAAATATTTTCATGGTTTATTTTGTATTCCTATTCAAAAAGTTTATTCTACGTTAGTTTTATTTTCGATTTTTAATTATACGTGTTACGTTTATATCACAAACATTTCTTAAGTTTATTTTGTGTTGTTCTTCAGAAAGTTTAGTAGTAATAATATTCGTCCAATAATACAGTCGAAGGAATTAATCCATACAGCCAATTCTGAAGTTGTCAATATAGTTAGTTTTCTTCTATGTCCAAGTTAATGTAAAGGTATAAGCGCCGAATCCTCTACATAATATAACGTAATTTTTTATCTTCTTAATCTTCAAGACCATAGAATTAATGCTTCATGGTTTTATTCTTCATTCATTTCACTTATGCAAAATAAACGAACGATATTATATAATACGCAACCAATTTCTACACGATATAGAATCATGTAACACAATATTATGAAAAAAATATAAAATCCACTACCTGACAGACTGAAATCCCGCCAAACACTCTTAAAAAACTCTATTCTACATTAGTTTTGTTTCCAATTTTTTATTTGTGATATATTACGTATTATAAAAGTAAAGTGAGTGTAATATATATTAAAATAAATTATTTTTGGTGAATAAAATCTGTGATGCTACAAACATGAAATTTTTTTTAACTCTGTCGATATGTCTGTTTTTTTTTTTATTTGTTCCGGGTAATCTCCGAAACGACTGGACCTATTTGAATGTTCTTTTCTTCTTAGAAATGACTACGCTTAACAGCTTCACCGGACTACAAGTAATATTTGAACGGGAATTCTACGGGCAAATAAATAACTAATTAGCTGTTTTATTTAATATTGTTCGATAATGTGTAGCTTCATATTTTCATTATTTTCTTATATAGTGTGAGCACTGAGGGTGATATATAGTTTAAAATTCCATTTATGTGGCTGATCATAATCCCATCCCATTCGATACACTATTAGTATTCACATACATAATGGACACGTTACCTGTTACAGTAGATGATGTGCGTGGGATACAAATATTTTTGAAATAGTATTATTGTAATTTACACTAGATGTGTAATCACAATTTTAAATTTATTTAATATATTAAAAAAAAACGCGTGCGAAGCCGCGGGTAACAGCTAGTTATTAATAAAAACATTAAAATAATCCGGTCAGTAGTTTTTGAGTTTATCACGAACAGACAGACGCGGTAGAGAACTTTGCTATATGTAATAATTTTTCATTCATGGAATCTTCTTTACAATAATTTGGACTGAAGTTACGAAGTCATGTCCCATCACTTTGTTATCAAGCCTTCATTGCTTCGCTATCTATATATATAGAGTTTTAACATGAAATGTTTGTATATACATATGTACATTATTTAAACTATCAATGAATTAAACAAGAATTTCTAATACACGCCAAGTTGTTTCCTCTGTTTGCCATCGTGTACTAATTAAAACAGAATTTAACGCAATTTGTCAAACTATATTGCGAGTTATTTTTGCTGTCAACACCCAGTTTGGTTCGGGAATTTTAATGCGTTAAATTTATTATACATATTTCCAGGATAGATACTACTTTAGAATATTACAGCTTTTATTATAAACTATCTTATCGGAGGGATTGCTGTTTTATGGAAAATATTTGCTTATGTAGATTAATAGTGGCTTTCTTTTATTTTTTGCCCGCGGTTTCACTCATATTAGGTCTTTACCTATGAAATTGCCGTTTTGTATGAAAAAAATTAAACGAATTTTTTTTATGCATTTTTTATTTGTATTAATCGAAGTAATCATCCATACAATCAACGCATCTTTACCAACGCATTGGCAATTTATTGATGCCTTTCTTAAAGAAATCACCTGGACAGGAGGCAACAAATTCTTCAAAGGCATTTTATTCTGCCTCTCGGGTATTGATTTTTTTTCCGCCAAGGAGTTATCCAAATTCTGGAAAAAGTAGTAGTCTCTGGGCGCAAGGTTTGATGAGTAGGGCGGATGACGGAAAACTACAAACCCCAGTTCATGCAACTGAAGACCGTCTGCTGTGCAATATAAGGTCGCACGTTATCGTGGAAGAGCAGCGGAGACGAATGATTGACCAATGCTGGTTGGAGATGTGCCAACTTCTCCATTATAGTGTTCAGTTCTTCACAGTACACATCTGCAGTAATGCTCACCCCGTTTGGTAGGAAACTGTGATGAATCAAACTGGCGCTAGACCACCAAACAGTGACCATTATTTTTCTAGGGGTAAGTTTTCGTTAAGAACATTGTTTAGGTGTTGAACCAGGATCCAACCAACTTGCTGGGCGCTTGCCGTTATCAAATAGAATCCATTTTTCATCACAGGTAAGAATGCGGTTCAAAAATCCCTCATTTGTATATCTGTTCAGCAGTGCAAGGTACGGCTCGACGCGTACTTCGCCCTGGCGATCATTAAGTTCGTGGGGCACCCATTTTTCAAGCTTTTTTACCTTGCCAATTTGACGCAAATGGACCAATATTGTTTTAACGCTAACGTCGAAGGCTGCTGCTAATTCATCCGTAGATTGTGTGTCGTCAGCTGCCAGAATTGCCTTTAATTCGTCATTGTCGATCAAAGTCTTCGGACGACCGCGAGGTTCATTTTTCAGGTCGAAATTCCCAGAACGGAAGCGAGCAAATCAATAACAGGTGTTGCGTTGGTTTGTAGTGTTAGCTCCGTAAACGTCGTTGAAGTTGCCTGCCGCTTGTGCTGCGTTGCTGCCATGACGGTACTCATATTCCATAATTACTCGAGTTTTTAACGTATCCATGATGACAAAAAAGATTGAAATGTGATGAAAATGTAACACTAAGCAATAAATGACTACTTTTGGAAAAAGAATTCCATATTTTTAAAATAAAATTAATTTGAAATTAGAATTCTTAGCCAAACAAAAATTATTTTGACTTGAAATGGCCAGTACTGCAGAGCGGCAATTTCATAGGTAAAGACCTATTATTAATGTAGATATAATCTTTCCTTCGTAACGAGTACGTTGCGTGGATGAAAAGACCCTATGTGTTTTGCTGTACTCCTGACAACGTGTGGACAGAGTTTTATGATGATCAGTTGAAATTTTTACAAATAAACAAAGTCACATTCGTATTAATAATATTAATATATAATAATATATTAATATAGATAGTAGTTATTATTTGTAATAACTACAAATATTTTGAGGCTTTTAAATTGTCAGTTTTTATTGTAATAATTACTTAAACCGAATAGAAAAGCGTAATCATATGAAGCCTAGATAATGTTCTGAAGAATCTTTTTTCTTTCAGTACAAGTCTAGTTAAACTCGGTTCAAAGGTTTCAGAGATCAGCTCTGATAAACAAAATATACTTCAATTTCATTTTTATGTTTAGATATTTTACGATGATTATATATTATTTTAATGTTCTATTATCTTTTCTATCATTTCGTATTTTCATCCCAACATTTTAAAATGTAGATTCATATACTTGAATTTACTTTATGTTGAAGATTTATTTACGTGTAGGATTTTCTTTGTGTAATTTATGCTTGCTACGTTTCGTAGCGAACGTGCTACGTTAATCGTAGCACATGCTACGTGAGCTACCTACGTCAAATTACGTAGTACATTGTTGCTAATATTCATGTTATCATAAGTCAATTTTTTTTTTTTTTATGTTTTATTCTTTGAATACAATTGATTACATTTGATATAAAATGACTATACGGTGGAGAAAGAAACACTAAGTTATGCCTACAGGGGACTGGCTTTTAAGTGAAACTGGAAGAATACACCAATTGACGTTTGGCGACAGATTTTCAACATGAGGGTTATACCTGGTGATACTTGGTAGGTGGTAGAGCCACGCTGAAGCTATAACTGGTTTCAGCACCAATAGGTCGGCTCGCCAGGGGTAGTACCGCCCTCTCACAGAAACACCCACGTGATGTAACAGTGCTTGCATTGTTGTGTTTCGTTCGGTCAGTGAGAGTGCCAGAGACTCAACTCCCTTA